>PVJL010007498.1:0-77340 GCA_004026885.1 Lyroderma lyra | reverse complement strand
GCCCCGCCCAGCGAAACAGCCCCCCGGACACGGAACTCCCCGCCTTTTCCGTGTCCGCCTTCTCACCGCCAACATCCAGCCGCTCCAGGGCCACCTCACTCTCAGTTCCCGGCTGCGGCTGCAGTTTGGGTTTTCTGTTCGCGCAGGCTGGAGGTTCACACGTGCGTGCACCCCTTTTCACACCCCCTGCCCCGTGGTGCTGTGTGAAGAGGGATTTAGCGACATGTGGATTTTCCAGTGACAAACATACGACAGGGACGCAACAACAAACATCTAAGGAAACTGTCCCCCGCACTCCGCCGCCTCAGTGAAGGCTCCTCTGCACACGAGGAGGCGCAGGGGACCCCGGGAAGTCACCTGTCCCCTCCACGAGGTTTCCGGAACGCAGCGCCACGTCCGGCCAGGGGACGTCGGCTCCCGCGTGGTTTGGGCCGGTTGCTGGAGCTCCGGTTACGGCCCGTGGGCCGCGCTGCTGTTCAAAGGCCGTCGGTGAACGGACGTGCTCAGAAGACATGAGCTCCGCCCGCGACCCACCCGCAGGACGCGGTCCCGGATCGCGGTCTGTGCTGCACGACGGCTTCGAAGGCCCCACGCGCTCAGGGCCCCACACCCGGGGGTCCGCCCCACGTCCCCACGTGCTCCTGCTCCCGCGCGCTCCCGCCCCCGCGCGCGCGCTCCCCCTCCCCGCGCTCCCGCCCCTGCCCGCGTGCTCCACACTCCCCACGTGCTCCTGCCCCGCCCCCACGCCCCCTTCCCCGCCTCCCTCAGGACGCGCAGGCGCTCTCACTTTGCCCGGTCTCCCCACGGGCTCGCGCACCTATCTGCGCCTGCTCGTCCTCGGAGGCGTGGCCACACGGGGAGGGCAGCCCCCGCGGGCAGGAAGTGCCACGGAAGCCCGGGGAACCGTCCCCACCCAGCAGCCCGCAGAGCGACCCGTGGACTTTCGGGTCGTGCATCCAGTGCAGAGGCAGCCGCGCGAGGACTGTCCCCCGGGGGGATTCGGTCCCCCAGGGCGCGGGCGCGGGGATGGACGTGGGAGCGGGAATCTCCAAGCCAATCAGCTTCTCCGGGGGCTTGGGGGGGCGCGTCTGGGAAGGCGGCGTTGGGACCAACCGGCAAAAGGGGAAACAGCTCCTGAGTTAGACAGACGGACACCAGCGAGGCCCCCCGAGCTGGGAGGCCCCCCAGAACCGTGGATGCTCTCAGCTCCCAGCACCTCAGCACGTCCAGACCCCGAGCTCAGGCGCTGCGCTTACAGCGTGGGGCGGACACGGCCGCGGAGCTGGGACCGGCCGAGGCGTGGTGACCTCCGAGTCCCCACTGCCAGCACGGCGGCCACCGCCCTGCGTTCCAGGCGCTGGGTCCCACGTGCCCGCGGGAGGCCTAACGCCGTGGGGCACCGCCCCCCGTTACGCCGGGCTTCCCCCGTGCTCCCCCGCCGGGCCCTTCCGATCGCCCCGTGACGGGCGGGCAGCCAGGCCTCGCGGGGGTGGCCGCCGCGCCACCGGGGCGCACCCAGAGCTCCGGCCTCAGGGCCCCCGCCGGCGGCCCGCGTTGCGCCCCCATTCTCCAGCTCCGTGTGTCAAGGCCTTCGACGGGCCGTGGGTGGGGTTTCGTGGAGATTCCTCCCGCAGGTCACGGACTGTGGAAACGCCGCTCGGCGACGCCCCGGTGTGCTGCGTCCCTGTGACTTGCAATGTCCTGGGTTCCCTCGGCCATCGTGGGAGCGCCGCGAGCCACGCCGTCCGCCTCGCCGCAGCCATTGAGCAGCACGAACAACGGGCCCACCGGCTGGGACGAGAGCAGCGGGAGGACCCCTAGGAGCTGGCCCCGCGCGACAGTGCGGCCCCCTTGCGACCCTGCGGCCCGGCCTTCCTGCGGGAGCGTCGGACGCGCTCTCCCTGCCAGGGCTGGCATCCTCTCGGGGTGGTTCTGGAAGTTCCTCTGAAACACCGGCTCTTCGGCAAGTCCCAGCAGCTGCCCTGGCCGCCGCGCGCGTGGACGGTCCTTATCGTGGCTGCCCGCTGGCTGCACCCGCCTCCTCACCCCCTGAGCTTTACCCACACGCTGAGCCCGTGCCCAGCGTCGCAGGGCGGGGACCACACACGTCCCCAGCAACCCCAGGCAGGTGTGGCACAGGCCTGTGACCTCGGCCTGGTCCACGCCACCTGCCCGCCTGGGAGGGCGACTCAGGAAACACCAATGCTCAGTGAAAAGCAGGAAACAGACTTCATCCAGCCACAGCGGGGCGGTGACACAGCCTCGTCACACAGGCATGGTGGCGGAGGACCCTGGCAGCAGCGCTGGCCCAAGAGTCCCGCTCTCCCTGCTGCTCAGGCTCCACGCAGGCAGGACGCACGTCTGCTCTGTCACCTGGACACAGGCCACCAGGAGACCGGGCACGACCACCTGCTGGCTCGCTCCCCAGGCCACGTGGCCCGCCGTCCTCACTGAGTCACCAGTCCTCGCTGTCACCTTTGTTCCATAAGGTGCTGCGTCCTCATGGTCATCACCTGGTCAGCCCTCTGCTCAGAACCACCCACAGCTTCTCCCCTCCCTCGGAATGAATTCCGAGATGCCCCTGGAGGTCTCTGCGACCCGCCCTGCCGGCGCCCTTCCCAACCCCGCCTGCCCTCACCCCCGCACCTGCTGCTCCGCTGTGGCCACCCCGGCCGCCCTGCCAGTCTCCTTCCGAATGTGGCGCCCATGGACCTTTACGGTTGCTGTCCCCTCTGCCTGGAAGGCTCTTCACCGAGGTCCCCGCGTGCGTTACAGTGTTACTTCTCAGAGCGGCGACCAGCTGTCTTCTCTGACGTCCGAAGCCTTCCTCTCTGCTCTGCCGTCAGCACCTGAAACCCAGTGTCTTCATCTGTTTACTGTTTCCCCTGGGACGAGCCTGACCGCCTTACACGGTAACTCCTTGGGAGCAGGGACTTGACTTTCTGCTTGCACAGACCGAGCACTCGGTGCACAGACGGCGGCGTGTGGACCCCCCACAGCTCCACCCCTGCTTCCGTCGGCCGCCGTGGGTTTCTGCTGGCTGCAGCGGGACTCAGACCCTCCCGTGGAGGGCGGCCCACTCCCCTCCTGTGACCCCGGGCGAAGTCATTTAATGTCCGTTTCTCCCTACTGCCCCTTTGCTCCAAGATAATTTTACTGTTTTTTTTGAGCCAAGTTTCCCAGCAACAATAGAATGGTGGTTTTTCCCAGCAACCCCACTCTTCAGCTTTTACAGTTAGCGTTTCACTTACATGTTCTTAGAAATGAGGTCACCGCGGCTCCAAGTTTATTACTGTCAGAAAGTTCTTATATATTGCCAATGCCATCTGTCACCACTGCCACCAGTATCACCAACATCATCACCATTAAAGAAAAGCACCAGACTCCAAGGTAGTTTGGGATTCGGGCTAAATAAACGCTGAAGTGCACAGGGGACCTGGCTGAGAAACGGGTGGCCTGGGGCGAGGGTCCCATGGGAGATGGCACTAAAGTGAGCAGAGGAGGAAGTGGGCTCTTCGCATGAGGAGGGAGTGACCGGAGCCAGCACGCCCTGTGGAGCTGCGACCCCATGATTTCCAGGAAAGGATGGAGACCCCGCAGCTGAAATGCACGCTCCCCCTCACGTCGGACCCGCACCTGTAGCCTCTGCCCGCCCGCCTCCGCCACCACCCTGCGTCCAAAGACTGTGCAGACATTTGCTCCTACAAAGTGTGAATAAAACCCAGGGTGTGTCTGCCCTGTGTATTTGGGGTACCTGCGAGGGCACCAGGAGCCCCGGAACTCTTGCCTGATGAACAGAGATTTCCAAGGACAGTGGCCTGACGGGGCTGCCTGGCGGGGCTGCGCCCCGCAGTTACTCGAGCAAACACCGGATCAGGTAGAGCTTTGAAGGTGTTTTGCAGACGTGACTCAGGTTCGCAGTCAGTTCCCTTTAAGTGAAGGAGATTGTCCTAGATGGTCTGAGTGGCCTGATCCCACCCGTTGGAAGCTTTCCTGAGCACAACCAAGAAGGAATCCCACCTGTGGCCGGGAGCTTCCACTCGCCGAAGAGGTCCAGCCTGGCCTTCCTCCAGACCTACCCTATGGCGCTGGAACTTTCCTGGGCAGCCCCTGGACGGCCAAAGCCAGTTCCTGGCAATGAATCCATTAATACACACCTCCTACCGGTTCTCCGTCCCTGGTGAAACGCGACGGGTACAGTGACATTAACTACTATGGTAAGTCGTCTTCATCGATATAATACGCGATACGGAGGAGAGATCGATTTCGGAATCGTAAAACCTCACAGCACGTTAACGAGGGAGGAGGGAGGAGGAAGCAATTACAAGGGAAAGAGACCTCACGTACTGAACTGTTTATCTTGTAATTGATAACCAGAGCTGTTTTTTATTAGACACCCAGAGGGAGGTAAACGTTGCATTAAGGGTGTTTCGGGACTTGAAGGTAGCTATCGGCAGCGTTAAACACGGGGGGTTTGGGGCAGTCAGCCTCCTAGGGAGCTCTGCTTCGCGTGGGATGCACGGTCCACAGCATACGCTGGTGACAGGACGTCCCGCGGAAGGTTAGGTTAGGACAGACGCTGCGGCTTCCGCCCCGACCCTCCCTCTTTCGTGGGTCACTTGCTCTGGGGGCGGGCAGCCAGCCAGCGGCCGCGGCGTGAACGGTTGGTCCTGTGCATAGGCCGTGTGGTAAGGAATGTGATCTCGGGCTAACGGACACCGGCGAACCTAGGCCGTGGGACCCCAGCCACGGGAAGGAGCTTGGGAGCGCGTTTGGAAGCAGAGCTTGCAGCCCCGGTCCAGTCTGAGAAGACGGAGGCGCCAGGCGACATGCAGACTGCAAGCTCTTGACGTGCCCCAGGCCAGAACCGCCTAGCCAAGCCTTATTTCCAGATCCCTGGCTTTCAGAAACTGTGGGGGGGGGGGGGGTTCCCTGGGGGTGCAGTGGCGGCCTCAGGGCTCTCAACGCCGCGGCCCGGGCTCCATTCCCAGCCAGGGAACTCCCCCAGCCCTGCCCCTCAAATAGCCAGTTATTTTCACCCACAAAAAGGGGTTTAGTGTAATTCAGGAAGAGCATGCTATCACAAAAACTAGAGGCAAATCCAGCAACCAAAGAAGAGGAATGCTACTTGACGGAGAAAAGGCAGGCTGGGAGGGGAGCTTCCGGCGGCGGTCCAGTGGGGGACTGAGAGAGTCAGAGTAGCGGTGGCTTCTCTTTGGCTGAGGTGCAGTGATTCCATTGGCTGGGCGTGTTGCTAGGCAAAGAGAAACTCTTCCCTCCTCCTGCTCGAGTGGAGAAATAGTCTGCGTTGGCAGTGCGAGGCAGTCGCTCCCTGTTGGGACACGCCATTGACCTTGAGGAGTAGCAGGACGTGAGAGCTCCTCCTGACTCCATCTGCAATGAAGATTCTTTTATTTAAATGAGGTTTCCCGGAAGCATGAAGTAGAAAACCCAAGTGTAACAATGAAAATATTCTCAACAGTCAGTCCTGTTACTAGAAGGCAAAATAGCATAATTATGTATTTAAAAATCAATTCAGGCGTTCCCTGGTGGCATAGTGGCTTAAGGCTTCGTCCCTGGCGCTGTCAGCGCTGCGGCCTAGGTTCGATTACCGGCCAGGGAACTATCCACATCCAAAAAAAAACAAAAAATAATAATAATAAAATAAAAATCAATAATGTGTTATTAGTAGCCAAAGTCCCACAAAGGCCAAATATCGGAGAATGGGCAAAGACAAAATAAACTGATGACAGAGGGGGCAGTGGCGACGACAGTCCTATCAGTTAAGGTGGAACTCCACCTGAGGCAGGTGCCGTGCCCGCACATGGTACAGGCCACAGTGAGATAGAGCAGGGCAGCCAAGTACTCAGTGTAGACCGACAGGCCTCTAACGAGAGAGCCTGAAAATGCAGTTAGAGTGGGGCGGTTTGCTTCTCTATCGGCGGCAGAGCGAGCGGATAACATGTAAAGGCATGGCGGAAACAAGCACCATAGTGCGGAATGCGGCACAGCATTCCAGAATGTTCGTTCTCCAAAGCGTAGCTACACGTGCTCAAGGATAGAGGTTGGGCATCCTAAGTTAGGGAGAGAAATCTCATTAAAGACATTAAAGGAAAACATTTTATGGGCTACATTTTCTGTTCACAATTAAATATTAACAGCATAAATGCATTCTTATAACTAGTCCCCAATCACCCATAAAATAAACAAGCATGCACAAATTAGATCTCAGACAAAAAGGAAAGAAAATGTGTGAAAATAGGGCTTTGTAGGCTATGGAAGTGTATGGAAAGAAAATATTAGTAATTATTAGTAGTGATGCATTTTTAAAATAACACAGAACATGCCAACCTACATAAATTTTTGTGATAAAATCAAAGCAATATTTGGAGGAAAACGTATAGTTTTAAATATCATATTTATTTTTAAATATTTTTTTTGGGGGGGATAGCCGCCTGGCTGGGAATCGAACCCAGGCCGCGGCGTTGAGAGCGCCGAAGGCACTACACGACCAGGGAAGCCCCTTAAATATTATATTTCTTGAGAGAGAAAAACAATGATATAAAAAGCAACAACAAAATCCCTAAAAGTAAATAAATAATGGGAATAATTAAGACCAAAACAAAATTAATTAGAGAAAAACAATTTGATTATGCAAATGTTAGGAAATACAGAAGCCTCCAGCAAATCCAATCAAGAAGAGAGAACACATACAGAAAATATTAGAAACAGGCAGGTAAGTAATACACGAGCAGGCGAAAATTTTCCCTGAAGAAAGGAAGAGTTCTCTTTATTCTCTTCCTCTCTCCTTTTGAAAGACTCTCACAAAACCAAACCATGCTTTGGAAATAATGTATGTTTTCTGGTTATAAAAGTAATGCACCCTTTACACTGCTGGCAGGACAGCAAACCAGGCACTAGTGGACTAAATTACCCGTTGGAGTCAACTAAAATCCCTGGCTATTTAAAAAGTCTGAAATGTGCTCAGAAGCTCATAAGAGAGAAAACATTGCTTATTACACGTATGCTAAGGCATCACTGGTTGAGATACCATTACACTGTTTACTGCTAAAAAGGAGGAATGCTGTCAAACTATAACATCAGGCCTTCTTGAAATTTAAAACTTTTATTTATCCTTACTGAAGGAGATCTTTCAGACTTAGTCATCTGTTTTTATCACTTACTCTGGGGCATACCTAAACAGTAAACGCTAAGTAAGAAAAATCACTGAAGATATGCCTAAAACTCCCCCCCACCCCCCCTTTAATCTTCCTCTTCTTTCTACGTCCTGCTCTGGGCCATCAAGAACCCAGTGACGTCACGCTCTGGGCCATGAAGAACCCAGTGATGTGCTTTCACAAAATAATCCTTAGACAGTGAACCACCATGGCCTCTGGGCTCCTGGGCGTGACTTTGCAAGTACGCAGACTTACCCTACTTTGCACGAGCCGGGAGTGTGGCTGCACACGTCTGATCTACGGCCAGGGCAGCTCCCCTCCACAGCCCTGATCCCCAGGGGTTCAAAAAATGCCCCACCATCACCTCAAGATTCTTTTCCGACCCCTGACGTCCACCCTGCAGGTCCTGGGGCTCCGCTCCAATGGATGCGCCCACGTTCTGTCGCACCCTGGCTGACACGGAGGACAGGGCGCCTCCCACTTAAGGCGCACACTGATTTCAGAGACGTTAAAATGTGAAGAAAGGAGGTCTATTCTGAATAATGAAATCTGATCAAGTGAGAGTGCAGTGAAATATGGACGACATCGACCCAAACTGGAAGGGCGTGCGGTTCCATTTCGATAGCACCGAGGCTCGCACGTGGGAAGTCAAAGTGCAGGGGCGTGGGACGTGGACGCTAAAAGGAGGCTCCCCCATGTCCCCAAAAGCTGCGTATCTGGGTGTTAACAGCGTCAGTGTGAGGCGAAGTGGAGATCACCCACTTCCCCACCACAACCCCATCACCAGGGAAGACAACGAAAACACTCATCTCTTTTTTTTGGGGGGTGGGGGGGTAGTTCCCTGGCTGGGAATCGAACCCGGGCTGTGGTGCTGAGCGCGCCGAAGACGAGCCACTACACCGCCAGGGAACTCCCCAAAAACACTCATCTCAAAACTTGGTGCTGAGTTGGGAAAAGTAAGATTATGCCCCGAGACTCTGTCACCACAGCAGCTTTACTGCACGTGTGCCGCCCAAGTACGTACAACGGGGACACTGCAAAAAACATCGGAAGTCGGGATGAGGTGTGACGTCACCCTGGTGCAGGGATGCCCTCAGCTGCACAATGGGAACAAAAGCAAATCCCTTGGGAGGGGCTCACTTCCGTCCCACGCCTCAAAGACGTCCCACAGAAAATGTCCTTAAAAATCAGTTCGCGGTGAAACAACGAAAACAAACGAAAGACAAGTCACAGAACCGCCAGGGGACAGAGCACCCTGAGGCAGGACCAGCAGGCACGACAGAGAAGCTGGAGCCGCCACCCGATGGACGTTGGGGTAACCAGACACTGAACAGGAACACAAGGTGCATTCGATACATTTCTAGAAATAAAAGGGAAGGTAGGAAATACAGTTAGAAGCCAACACATCTGAAAAGGAACCAACAAGAACTTCTAAAAAATGTTCTGGATGCGTCTTTAGACACAACCAAGAGCAGTGAGCGAGGCGGTGGGTCTGCAACCACGCGGGAGAGAGACGACAAACGCTGAAAAGGTATCGGAGGATGTGGGCTTCTGGTATAAGGCTTAACCTCATTTCCACTGCAAATTGGTTATTTTGAAATGTTTTCATAGAGCAAGTGAGAAATGTCAGACTAACTTGGACTTACATGAAGGTGAACTTTTGTCATTTTTATTTATTAAAGAATTGAAAAAATTCAGGTAAAATTAATAAAAGAGGAAACAAAAGCAAGAGATCAGTTACAAAATTAGTAAAATTTTATTTTTTATTAAGAAGTGAATTATAATAGGAGCCTTTTTATATCATATCAAAATTATTCATTATTCATTCTTTAAGGGTAAGAGCTAAATTTCAAATATAGGTCATTACTCTTATCTATTCATCTAATCAATTAAGAGAAATGAATCGTGTGAACAGATTAAGAATATATTTCGATTTCTTGCTGGACTATGGAAATCACTTAACTCACATATTCAGCAGATGAAGATACCTGGGACAAATCAGTGAATGTTACCGATGGAAAGCGTATTTAAGTCTAGTCGCTGCACAAGAAAACATGCAATCCCCTGAAATCTAGAAATTATTTTTGAAAAAAACTTGAGATTTTACCAAATTTGACAATTTTAAGAAATTACATGGCATTATCAATAAGAAATTGTAAAGCCTTAACTTTTCTAAACAATCAAAATGAAAGTTTTAAACAGCCACGACAAAGATTCATTTATCTTTCCACTCGCTTAACAGAAAGTATCACGGAATCTTGTTGTATGAAGCAGCAATCGGAGAGCTGCAGGGGCAACGGCAGCACAGAAGTGACTCAGGTCGTTAATAAAAATGATGTTCTGTTTACGAATTTTATAATTTTATGTCGACTTAAAATCAATCATAACCCACTTCTATATGTAATTCTGTATTTATAATTTTGTATACTTTTTTAAAGAGTCACCCAAATTATATGTCTCAGGTTCCGCAATGACGGATCCACCCCAATGACAGATTAATATTTAAAAAATGACATCAGGAGTTCCCTGATGGTGTAGTGGCTTAAGGCTTCGGCGCTGTTGGCGTTGTGACCTGGGTTCGTTTCCCAGTCAGGGAGCTACCCACATACCAAAAAGCAAAAAAAAAAAAAAAAAAAAAAAAAAAAAAAAAAAAAAAAAAAAAAAAAAAAGACATCAATCAGATAAGGTGAACTTGCTGATTATTTCAGTGGAAGTTTGAAAAAAGCAGTGCAGTGAAGTTCAACGACATCCTCGTTAACTTAACAGGACAGACAGGTGTATCTCACCCAGAGCCAGACTGAGGTCCGAGGGAACAGTGACAAGACTGGCCGTGTGACTCTCTTGTGCAAGTTTGTGAGGTTCCGACCCCCACCCCGCCGCCTTTGGTGTGGTAATTCTCTAACTCACAGGACCCCCATTTCTCCTCACGGTTTACTAAAGCAACAGGACACAGATCAGAACCAGCCACAGGAAAGCAAGAGCAGGGCAGAGCCCCCAGGAGTCCGAACATGGACTGGTCCTCTAGTCCCTGTGGGGTCATGTGTGGTAGCGCCTCCTTCTGGTCACAGGGGCTAACAGCATGCACCTTTGACTGCCAACCAGGAAGTCACCTGAGCCTTCGGGGTCCAGTTTTTACTAAGGACCGGTCACGGACCGCCTGATGGCTGACGCTCCAGCCCCGACTTTGGTCGTCAGTGCGTCTGGAGGTTGGCACGAACACAGTGTGGCTTGAAGCCCATGTCACCCACCACATGGTTCAAGTAGCGGGTGGTCAAAGCCCCCAGCAAACAGGCGCTCCTGTCAGGGGGGATCTAGGGGGGTCTAGAGATCGCCTTCCCATATCAGAGGGCAAAGCCCAGACATCTCTTTGGGTGAGGTTAATTCTTCACTACACAATCCATAATCTAAACAAGTGTATTTTCAATTAAGAACCAATATTCTATGTCATGAATAAAAGCGAGATACTCCCTTCAAAACAAACAAACAAAAATCCCCAAAACAAAACAAGTAAGAACGATCTTTTTAAAAACTATTAAGGGTCTGAAATGTCTGGTGATGGCAGTCTGCTTTATGTGGGCTGACCTCCACTCCCACCAGGGTTGCCAGACTTAGCAACAGAAATGCAAGATGCCCAGTTAAATGTGAATGTCAAGCATCTTCCTACTACAAAATATTCATGGATGACCTGCGATCCCAATTAGATTGGTTTCCTGTATTTCATGTGGCAGCCTCTTTGCCCCCCCCCGCCCCTGAAAAAAAAAACCAGTTGAGAATGCTGGAGATACTCACATGAACATCCTCGGATACAGCCGCACACACACGACCTTCTTAAAGGCATCAAAGAGGTGACTAGATAACAAAGAGTTACTTACCAAGCACAGTGACTATGTATTGTGTGAAGAGAGTGTAATTTATTAATATAACCAGAGGTAAGAAAATGTTACAGCTTCACATAACGAGGCAAAGAATCTTCTCGTACGACTCAGACCACCAGAAAGCCCTCAGCTCTAGCTCCGGGGCAGAGGAAACACAGACTCCACGGCCCCGAGCTCCAAGGGCTAGCTCCCTTCCCAGGGTACCCGGATGTCTTCATTGCTCTGACCTAATTGGAGCGCTTTCAAAAAGAATAAACCATATTCTGTCATCTATCAGCGGACAGGGCGTAACCCCCCATCATGTGGACACTGATAGGCAAATGTTCAGGCCCCAAGATCAGAGCCCAGTTGTCACTGTCACTAATGGAGAAAAACTAACCAACGATGTGCAAATCAGACCTAGAACCAAGTCTGGCTGAGAACCAGAAACAAAAATAAAAGCACGGGGCCAGGGACTAAGAGAGATGAAGAATAAACAGTCCTATTTGTTTTTGGGGTTCACTCCGGGTGTGCGTGGGCTCAGCTGTGCAGTGCGGTTAATTGGCTCAGGTACAAGGGCGCCTTCGGGCATCTCAGGGGAGTCACATCAAAATAAAATCTTCAAAAAGCTTAAAATAATGGCTTTCGTACACATCGCAGGATGAAACCATGTCAAGAATTTATCAGCTCATTCATGCTGCGGCCACAACGATGATCGAGCCGCTTCCAAGAGTACTGAGGGAATCGCATATTTCTGTGCATTCTTTTCAATGCTCGATTAGGACTGGTAGGTTAGACCGAAACTGGTGAGTCTGCATCAGGACAACCAAACTACAACCTTTGGGGTTATCTTTTCTGCACGTTAACATGTACCTTCAGAGTTTGGGCTCTACAGATGGTCAATAGTGACGTCAGACACAGGACACTCTCCCTAAGGAGGTCTATCGTCCTTGGGTGGCTCTGCTAACATCCTAGTAAGAACCTGACAAGACGGGCTGCACTTTGCTTACTTGCGAGCATTTCCAAGACTTTTTACTTCTTTTTCTCTAGACCCGTGTGCTTGGCTGAAAACTAGGCAAACCACAACTCCAGAGTACACTGCATGCATCTCTCTTATTTGATACCCTGCCCTGGTGCTACTGCGTTGGGCACCCAGGAACCCAAGTCCCTTTTTGATGCAGGGAGACGTCTGGACTACACCTGGGTTCCGACTGCCTGCATCCTGGCGGCTATATCAGGAAGCTGGGCCAGCTGTCGGGAGGCATGCTTCCCGGGAACCAAGCACCGCTACACGTTGCCCACGTCCAAGGTCTTGAAAACCACTGCTTCATATATTCAGTAGTTGCAGGCGGGAGGGTAAACGCTCCTCCTGTCACTCTCTCTCGGCTCGCTATGTTTTTCTTGACTCAGTGCGCTGGTTAGAGCCTTCGGCACGTTGAAAGTGAGAGCCTTCTTCCTAGCTGTACAGGGCAAGCATTCAATCTTTCAACATTAAACATACTGGATGTTAGGTTCTGCCCAAATAATACTGTTTTCTTTTGGGTGGTTCCCTGGCTGGGAATCGAACCCAGGCCGCGGCGTTGAGCACACCAAAGCCTAGCCATCGCGCCACCAGGGAGCCCCACCAGAAATGATATTCTTAATTTGCTGAGTTGATCAGGAACGAGTGTTACGTTTTGTCAGTATTCTTTGTGCAAGTGCTGCGGTCACACTCTCTCTGTCACAGTCTGTCAGTGGGGAGGAACACACTACCTGGCTTCCCACAGTAAGGGGTGTTCCATCCTCTTCGGTCTGCTGGAAGACGGCGAGGCACTGGGCTTTCTTCCTTACGAGTTGGGTAGAATCCACTAGCAAAGCCACCTGAGCCTGCCGTTTCCTTTGTAGGGTCTCCAACTCCAAATGCAGAATTTTTAACATGGCTAATAAAGTTACCTATTCTTCCCCCTTTTTAAAAATTGAGATACAAATGCCATATAACAGTTTCAGGTGTATAACATGATTCAACCTTTGTAGATGTTGCAAAGGGATCACCACACATACATGTAGTTAACATGTTTTCTTCTTGAGGAAGCTTTGGCGCGTTTCTTTCAAGGAGGTTGTCTATTTCATCTATTAATAAATTGTTGGGGGAGTTCCCTGGTGGTGCAGTGGCTGGGTTTCGGCGCTGTCAACACTGCGGCCTGGGTTCGATTCCCAGCCAGGGAACTACCCACATAAAATAATAATAAAAAAAGAGCTGGGATGGAAGCATACTCTTTTAAATAAATAAATAAATAAAGTGTTGAATCTACTGTCCATCATGTTGTCTTTGTAATGTATGTAATTCTATCTGCAGTTATGCCACCTCTCCCATGCCTGACAATGGTCCTTTATGTCATCTCTTTTTCTTAATTCAGTGCAGCTGGGGGCTAGTCCATCTCACTGACTTTCACTCTCACCTGTATCACTGCCTTCCGTCTATTTGCATTTCATTTACTAGTTTGAGGTGGCAGCTCGGGGCAGGGACCTGAGGTCGTCGCATTTACAGGAAACACTTCGCCTGCACTCTGCTCCCATTCTCCACGCTGAGCGAGCTCAACTTCTCCTTTGGCTTCTCTGCTGTTCCGTGGGAGTGTCATCTGGTTCCCAAATACTTGGAAACGTCCCAGAGACTGTTTTGTTATCAATTTCTAACTCAATTTTGTTGTCAAAGAACATTGTGGTTTACATTTTACACCCTTTTCTTTTTCTATTGAGGTACAATGGACATGTAATTCTGTTAGTTTCAGGTGTATTTGTTTCCTGTTTCCATCCATTATTGGAGGTGTTGCAATCTTTTAGTGTAATTGCAAAAATGGTTTCTCCTTACATTTTGGTCACTTTTTGCTTTGTGTATTTTGAAGGTCTGTTGTTAGGCACGTCAGCCCATGGAGCTGTTATGGCCTCTCACCAAAAGGACCCTGTCATTACCTCTTCCTGGTAATATGCCACCGGTGCTCTCCCGCTCCCCTCCCCCCCCCTTCAAAAAGCCAGGGGGTGGTCAGCAAGACCCCCTCAGAAACCCACAGCTGCTCCAGAAAAACACCTCCAGCACCAGGACCGCCTGCACCACCGCGGCGGCGCGCTTTAACCTCCCGGACGCGAGCCCAGCGCCTCCTGCACACCAAGTCGGACTGACGGGGACACGCGGCCCGGGGAAAAGCACAATTGCAGACGCCAGCACCAGGCTCGGGGGGAGCACGAAAGCACGCAGCCTCCCAAACGCAGAGTTGAGGGCACGCGCCACTGCACCTCGGTTCTCACTGTCCTGCGTCCCCATCCGCAGTGGAGGGTCCTGCTCACACAGGGGTCCTCTGGGGCGCTGCACTCCAGCTTCGCCCCTCTCCCCAGCTACCCGCGGGGCCGCACCGCCCCCTGCTGCCCGGCCTCGTCCCTGCAGGCGGGAATGGCCCCGCCAATCCGAAGCTCAAATACACCAAGAGCTGGAGCCGCCCTCACCTCCAAACATTACCCAACGGCACAAGTTCAACTACAGGCACATCAGCTGGCCCGCCGAGTGCTGAGCTGCGCTGCCCTCTACACGCACCAGCCATCTCCTCGCCAAGGTTCTTCCTTTGTTTAAACTCGTTTAAAGAAAAGTGTCGTGTCTCCCTCAAAGACGGTGGAAAAGGCAGGAAGCGGCCTCCTGGGCCCCCCCTCCCCCCTCCCCCGTCCCCAGCCCCGCGGGGACCAGACCTGGAGGTGAGCCTCTCGTCCCTCCGAAGGACGGCACTGGGCACCCAGGCCTGAAGCTGCCTGCCTCACTGTACTGTATTCGTTCAACTTGGTGCCTAACGAGATGTCCCACAGCCATCTACGAGGACTTGAACTAGAACCACCCTGAGATGTTGGGGGCGATCTGCCCACACACCCCGTTAGGAAAGCAAGCAGGAGGGTCCTGCGGTCAGAGTGACTGGGGAGTCCCTCCAGCCGAGGAGCCACTCTGAGCTCTAGGCAGAGCTCTTTTTAATGCACCTTTAAGGCATTTCATTCTTTGCCTGTCCCCAGACACTTGTCACATTCTGATCCTAGTGACAGAAGAACTCACCAAGACCTGCACAGCGACCCCACCAGGCGCTATGCCAACACTGAAGCTGTCGCAATGTCCCCAACCTGCCCTGGTTACAAACGCCCAGTGTCCCAGCACCTGTGGCAGAGGGCAGGGCAGCAGCCTTCTTTGCCACCCCAAACCAGCAGCTTACCTGCCAGGTACAGCTCCTACTCTTTGCCTTATGAATCTACAGATCGGGCTCCGTGAAGAGCCAAACGCCTCCCATCAGGAAAGTGTCAGATCCCAAGTGAATGGTGCCACTGGCCACAAGGTCTCCACCACTGGGCAGAAAGAAACGGTGTCAATTTTAATAAAAACAGTCTCGTAGCCTTTATTGGCATCTGGTAATACCCTAAGATTAACCCAGAAACATGGATGAATGTGTAAAAACTACACCACAGCAAACAAGCCTAAAGACGAAAGGTATCGCCTCCGAAAGTCTCTCACTTCATCAGTCGTTTCTAGTTGGAGACACTTTGGAGCAGAGTAATGTTATCTCCTTTTAGCATGATCCGACCTGCAACACAGAATTAAAAATAAACAGCTATTAACAGCCTTTCAGACAACCTTTTAGCCTGAGAATTTTGAATCGTTCTCGAGCAATTTTGAAAATACTTTCTCTTATACGTGGACTTTTTCCAATTTAGTGAAACAAATACATTGTTTAAAAAGTGCATATGCTCTAAACAATCCCTCAGGCAGGCAGAGAGATGCTATTTTACGAAAAGTAGTTTCTGTAGACAAGTCACCGTGCAGGACTGCCCTGACGTGTCCCAATGCGAGTTTGTGGAAGTCAGGAATGAGCTGCACGTCACGTTAGGAAACGCGGCGTCCCGCAACCTATCCCGAGAGCTCAGCGTGCGAAGGAGTTCATCCTCCAGCCAAGGGCTTGCTACCCTTATCTGAGAGAGTGCGTTTTTCCTGAGAAGTATTTATAAACACCCCCAGGAACACTGTTGCCCATCGACTCCGGCGTGAAGGTGTTTCACCTGCCCAGGCTCCTACAGCAGGTGATGCTCGTCTTTCCTGTGGTACCTACGAGATCATTATTACTGCCACCACCGTCACCGCCGCCACCACCACGACGACTACTACTACCAGAATTCAACACTTCACAAGTGATTTTTAACCAGTATGTCGTAAGGCTAGTTTGTCCTTTCGGGCAAGACATGTTTAAATTTTTAAAACCAGGCTTTCACAAAAATAGCCTAAGAAACCCAGGAAAACACACCACTTCTCAGAATCTAGCCTCCACGCACCCAGTACAGGCTCAAGATCGCGGTCAGAGTGTAGAAAGTCCCCTGCTGCCCACCGCGTGGACGTGGGGCCAGTAAACAAGCCTGAAGACACCTAAGTCCGTGGGATTTTAACAAAAGTGACTGTTTCTCTTGACGAAGCCATGAATTCTGGAGACCCTCTATTCTCTGGGTTAAGAACTGTGTCCACTGCTCAAATACTTTTGAGTTTCTATGACACGGTAGGCACTGAGCCTATTAGGGAGCCAAGGCAGGACTCCAGTGGGAGAGGAATCCATGTAACGACCCAACTAATGGCTGTCCCATTGCAAACTCGGGGACCACAGTGCACCCTGCTCCCCCTTTCTACCCCAAGCAAAACCAAACCAAACCCTGGGAGGAGCTGGTACTGGACCTGGGCCAGAACGACAGGGGGTTCAGGACACGCACAGACTGATGGTGGGACACGTGTGGATTCAAAGAGCGGGAAAGACGACAGATGTGGATAAAGCTGAGAATGATGCAGAGAGGGACATACAACGAGCCGATGGCGACAGGGCCCGATTACAAAGAACCTGCAGAACACGCACGTGTGATGTTCTCGTCCTATAGGCAGCAGGAACCCACTGAGGATTTCGAGATCACACTGGTGTTTCCAAGAGGACCGCAGCCTACAGACCGGACTACAGCAGGGTGAGGTAGTGGCAGCGAAACCAATCAGCTGACCAGAAGCGAGTGCCAGGGAGGCGGGGCACTGAAGTAGCTCCCAAAGTGGGAGGCGTGGGGCTGGGAACTGACTTCAGATGTGCTGACTGACGGGCCACTGACACATCCCAGCAGAAATGGCGAAGAGGATCAGAGACGCCTAGGGCTGGTTGCAAACCTGGAGTCAACACAGGCACACGCTGCTTCCCCATGGAGACGCACTCAGATGCGCGTCGGGAGACGGGTTCTCAGCTGTGCAAACACAGAGCGCACTTATGCAAGCCGAGACAGGACAGCCCACGACACAAGTGGGCCGTGCGGCACACCACCACGGCACGCGCAGTCTACCGAGCAAAGTGTCACGAAGAGGTGTGTGCCGCACACAGAGCAACCGAAGGTGTCGTCCCGGGTGCCTAGGGAAATAAAGCCGAGCGACAGGAGGGCCCGCCACCAAGCCTCGAGCAATGTGAACGTTTAATGGCTGGGCCCCAAAGAACGAACAAATGAAGAAAAGTCTGAGAAGGAGTAACTGGAAATGACAAACAGAAACCCGAGTACAGTGTCACAGAGCTGAGGGCACGGCCACAGTCCCAAATGCTGTTGAGATTCAGTAAAGTGAGGACTGATGCTGACCATGAGACCTAACGCCACCAGGCACCGTGACCTTGATGGTGACCATGAGACCTAACGCGACCAGGCACCGTGACCCTGATGCTGACCGTGAGACCTAACCAACCAGGCACTGTGACCTTGATGCTGACCATGAGACCTAACGCGACCAGGCACCGTGACCTTGGTGGGGCTGAAGTAGGGAGACAGCAGCAGAAGCAGCAGAGGTGGAGGGGTAAAGAGGTGACGGCAGAGGGTGACTTCACGAGTGCACACCCCCAACAGGAACTTCCTCAGTGAGAACCAGATCTCACCAGAAAGTAAATAAAAAGTGGCTTTCTGAAATTTTGTAAAACTATCTGTATTCTTACCCAGCTGTTTTCTTGATTTTGTTTTAGAATGAATCTCTTCTGCGTCATCTAATACGAGGTTCATGTACTCGTCAAAACCCTAGAAAAACAAGCCATTGACAGTCATTGGCAATGAGACCACATCCAAACCACTGTAAGTCACTGTCTCTGTCAGGTACGGACATGCCAGCTAACTTCAGAGGTTCACCCACCGCCACCCCGAGCCTCTTTAAACTCCATTACTTCTGGGACCTTCTGGACGTGAGATCTTGTGAGCTGTCCCGAAGAGCCACTCTCCCTACCTTTTAGGACCTCTCATCACACAGTAGGGTGTCATGTGTGAATTAACTTCTGCCACCGCTGTCCTATGTTCCTCACAAACACTAAACATGTCCCCGGTTTTCCCAACTAGCAGACAGGGAAGGTGACAGGATGGAGGAAACCTATGACGTCTCAAGGCACACCGAAGTACCCTAACAATACTCATGGCCATACCCCACCTTTCTCTGAAACACTATTTAGGGTACTCTGCCACCCTAGAAGTCTCAGGTCACTACCCCCTCCCAGCTCTCTCAGGTATCACCTAACCCCGAACACATACCCCATTAATCCTCACCCTCCTTCAAATGCTAACATGGCTGTTTAATTGATTTTTAAACATTACCTTCCCCTCCATTTTTCTGACTTACCAAGTTCCTGTTTGGTAGAACAATGAGACAAGGACAGTGGACCCTCAACAGCCTTCCCGGGGGGGAGGTCTCTGACCTTCTGTACACTGCTCTGGCTGGCCACTGAGACCCCTTCCTAACAAACTGCTCTGGGACAGCACGTTGTGGATACTCACAATGATACAGCCCTCTATCCGCATGTTCACTTGCTCATAGAGCCACACCTGAATCCGAGATCTCTGAAATCATCATCAAAACAGAAAATGTTACAAAGGAAGCACATAAAATCCAGTCACTTTGGTCAAACAACGGGAAAACAGGGCTCCTAAAAAGGCTTTAAAAAATGAAAGCCAATGGGGGTTCCCTGATGGTGTAGTGGCTTAAGGCTTCGGCATTGGCGCTGTCAGCGCTTCGGCCTGGGTTCGATTCCCAGTCAGGGAGCTACCCACATACCAAAAAGCAAAAAAAAAAAAAAAAAAAAAAGAAAGCCAAGAGTTTTAACCATTTGACTCTATCTTAGAATTGGCAACCAAGGCTCGTCACTTGCCTAGAAGCATTCTCATTTGACACGTCACTCTGAAACTGTCCAACTTAATCTTCCTGTGATCTTGGGCCTCAGCCACGTTTCTTACTGCTTGTCATTTCAGTCGTTTAGAGTGAAAACTGGTGATGACTTAGAGCACAAAGCAGTACTTTCTGAAGCAAACTCTGGCTCCAAAGCTTTCTCTCATCTATCAGTTTTCCACCTCTCCCACCTAACAATCAGGGGAGAGACCCTCAATTCTGGTGATTACAAAGTACAATGGCTTGAAATCAATCTGTTTCCCAATTGTGTGGTCACACTAAGATTTCTCAGAGCAACGAGAAGTACATTTACTTTCAGAGATGATTTAAACACTCTGGCCTGCCAACTCGGAATTTCAGTTGCTAAAAATCCCCTCACGGGAAAGCAGGCGAACATTTAATCCTCCCAACCTATTCCTTCTTTCTTCCTTTAAGCATGTTTTCTATGCTTCCTCTCAAGTACTACACCCACCACCTTATTCCGTGGTTTAAAGCTAACTGGATTTTTCTTCCCAGGGAGACGACAGACCAGTTCCAATGTTCTGGCCATAATCATGACCAATAAAAGTACGAACACCCAAACACCAGTCACATCTGCCAAGAGTGGCTTTTTGAAATTCATCATCCTGGTCTTGACAGGTAAGGACAATGCTTCTACAGGCACGCTTGCAGCTGGCATGGCTACATACCTATTTATTACAGTAGAGCTGGCTTGCACTCTCCCCCTCAAAGACCACTCCCATCTCCACACTTCCATCTACTTTTAACTCCAAAGCACAGTGATCAAACAGCAGGATGAAACAGGCAAATAAATGAACCTCTTACTTAAAAAAAAAAAAAGTAATTACGAAACGACTTAAGAACTTACGTACATTTTGCAGGTATCTGAAGATAAGGTTCTGCACCGATGGTTAAGGGAAAAAGACGCGCAGACTCTGCGTCCTGAACCGGGAAACTCCTACCCGCCCCGCACCTGTTTTCGGGACGCGCGGTCTGGTGCCCACGCCACGCAAAGGGCCTAACTGGACACGCATCAGGGGTTCCCCAACTACTCTGAGGAATCCCCTCCTCCTCTTTTATACTTTGGGACTTTCCTTGGCGTCCCATCTTCCTCCTCCCGAGACCGGTCCCACCCGCTGGCGCTCCGTACCTGAGGTTGAGCCCCTCCTCCTCCCCACCGTCCCCGCTCCCGCAATGGCCCGCGCTTTCTCCCGGCCCCAGTGCCCCGGGGGCTCACGGGATGTGGGCCCGCACCCCGCTGCCCCAGGCCCGCCCTCTGTTTGCTTCTCAGCACCCCGTTTCTGCCCCGAACCTCCCGGCTTGACATCACACGTAGGATACGATGGGCTGCACCATCACCTTCTGCACCTTTTGGCCCTGGCCTCGGTACGCCATGGTGGAAGCTGACAAAGGCCACACTAACCCCCACGCTCCCTCGGTAAGCTACTTCCGGAGAAAAGAAACGGAAGCGGAAGTGCACGGTGCTCGCGCGCGGCGCCCTGGGCGGCTCCTGGGAAGTGCTTCTCTAGCCACCAAGGCGCCGTTTGTCTCGGTGCTCTGTGGCCTCCGGGGGAGGCCAAACTAGGGCGGCTGCACCTCGGTCTTACAGCGCCACCTGGAAGGAGGCGGCGGAGACGCCTGCGCAAATGCGTCTCCGTCTCCTGAGCGGGTTTAAGAGCCAGGACGTCCGTTGGGTACCTGTCTGTGAGACGCGTTGGTTTGGTGCGTTTTTGCAAGGCCTGTTTCCTTGGAATTTAGCCTTGAGGGGAGCGTTGTGGGCAGCGTTATGGTGGAGAGAGTTAGGACGAAGCCCAAACACACTCGGCAAAGCCAGCCGCGGTGGGTTGGCCCCATGGCCGATTCGTGGAAGTTGATGCAAGCTGACTATTTAGCGTGAAAGCCTCGAGATCTGATTGCTGGGCTTGCTTGTCGCGTGCGCCCCAGCAGCATGAGTCCCTAAGCCTTGCTTTTTTTTTTTTTAGTATGCGGGTAGTTCCCTGGCTGGGAATCGAAACCAGGCCGCAGCGTTGACAGCGCCAGCGCCGACCACCACCAGGGAACTCCCTCTAAGCCTTGCTTCTTGGGAAACTGATAACGTTGGTTGTGGAGAATTGGGGAAATCTGGCAGGAGCAGGAGGGTGTATACCATTATACTCATTTCCAATTTTGAAACTTCCGAATGAACATATCACTAATTCAATGAATTCATTAAAGAGATCATGGGGGGAGTTCCCTGATGGTGTAGTGGCTTAGGGCTTCGGCATTGGTGCTGTCGGCGCTGCGGCCTGGGTTCGATTCCCAGTCAGGGAGCTACCCACATACCAAAAAGCGAAAAAAAAAAAAAAAAAAAAATAAAGAGATCGTGGGGAGTACTACAGAACGTTTCTTTCCTTTTTATTGTGACTAATCTTAATGTTCCTATAAAATTTGAAATTTTTGTCACTCCTAAGGTATCTGCAAAATGAGCTTGACCATTACTGGTCCAAAGAGACATTCGCTGAGAAGGGCCACCCTCAGGCCTCCCAAATACTGAAGAACACGATTCCTCTTAGTTAGCAGCTCCTTCTATGTCATCCAGGAGCCTCATAACTTGCTGAATGGATGTGGTTAATCAGAAGCAAGTCAAAGACGGGCTGAGAAGAGATGGGACAGTCTAGTAAAGATGAACAGCCCCTAAAATGGGTAGAAAACATTTTCATTTATTCAGCAGATACTTACTGCATGCTTGTTATGGCTGAGGTATGCCCCATTAAAGTTTGTATGTTGAAGCTCCAACCCTCAGAATGTGACTGTATTTGGAGACAGGCCCTGAAAATGGTCATTAAGGTCCACCGAGGTCATGTGGGTGGGCCCTAATCCAAGGTAGCTGGTGTCTTTATAAAAGAGATGAAAACACAGACATGTGCATGTAAGGAAAGACCTTGTGAGGATATAGTGAGAAGGTGGCCATTTGCAAGCCAAAGACAGACCTCAGGAGAAACCAAATTTGCCAAAACCTTGATCTTGGACTTCTAGACTACCAAACTATGAGAAAGTTAACATCTGTAGGTTTAAGCCACCCAGTCTGTGGCAGCCCTAGAAAGCTAATACACTGTCTACAGGCCAGCTTGGTCCTAGGTGCTGAGAAGACTCTGTCTCCACGAGCTTAAGACTCTGCTGAGGAAGATGTACAGGTAAATGCTTTTAAAACCAAGAGTATGTGCCTAGTGGACAGGCACCGAACCCCAGTTTGGGGAGGGCGAGCTGGGTGTTGGTAGACGTCGCCTGGAGGTTGTAGCATGTGGAGGAGTTGGCCAAAGAAAACAGAGGGGGGGTTCCCTGGTGGTGTAGTGGCTAGGCTTCGGCGCTCTCAACGCTGCAGCCTGGGTTCGTTCCCAGCTATACGCCAACAAATTGGACAACCCGGAAAAAATGGGTAAATTCCTAGAAGCATACAATCTTCCAAGGCTGAATCAAGAAGAAATAGAAAACTCTGAATTGACTGATAACTACCAACCAAATCAAAGCGCTTTCAACAAGCTCCCAACAAGTCCTGGACCAGATGACCTCACAGCTGAATTTGACCAAACACACAAAAAGGAAAGAATACCCATGCTTCTCAAACTATTCAACAACAACAACAACAACAACAACAACAACAACAAAACCAAGAGAGAGGGCTCCCAAGCTGATTTTACAAGGTCACCATTACCCTGACCCCAAAACCAGACAAAGACATTACAAAAAAGGAAACTATAGGCCGATATTCCCAGTGAACATAGATGTAAAAATCCTCAACAAACTATGAGCAAACCGAATTTAGCAATACATTAAAAAAGATCAAACCACAATCAAGTGGGATTTATGTCTGGTATGCAATTGGGTTCAATATCCACAAATCAATTAATGTGACATACCACATAAGCAAAATGAAAAATGAAAGTCATATGGTCACTTCAATAGATGCAGAAAAAGCATCTGACAAAACCCAGCATCCATTTATGATTAACACTCTCAGCAAAGTGGGATGGTAAAGGCCATATTCGACCAACCCATGGCTAACATCACACTCAATGGGGAAAAGCTAAAAGCTTTTTTTTTTTTTCCTCCTGCGACCCAGCAATCCCATTCCTGGGTATTCACGCCAAATAACCCCAAACACTAACTCAAAACCACACACACACACACACACCCCCACCCGCCCCCATGCTCACCGCAGCGCTGTTCACACCAGCCAAGGTACGCAGACAGCTGAAGCGGCCACCCACGGGCTGTACGAAGGGACTGTGGTGCACGTGCACAACGGCACAGCGGTTCCCTTTTTCCACAGTGCACCCCTTTAAACCCATTTCTATACACTGCACCCCTTGTTTTTAAAACAGCTGCATTTTTTTTTTTTTTTTTTTTTTTGCTTTTTGGTATGTGGGTAGCCCCGACTGGGAATCGAACCCAGGCCGCAGCGCTGACAGCGCCAACACCGAAGCCCCAAGCCACTACACCATCAGGGAACTCCAAAACAGCTGCTTTTAAAGGCTGACGCTTTTGCTCAGGGCCCGTCTTAATGTAAAATAGTGGAAATGAGGTTGTAAGTTAGGAAAGAAAACTGACGACACTAAAAGGACAAACCACAGGTGTAATTTTACAATGTTTGTAAGTTAAATATTGATAATGATGACCAAGTATTTAAACATTAAAAAATTACTTGAGGGAGTTCCCTGATGGTGTAGTGGCTTAAGGCTTTGGCGCTGGTGCTGTCGGCGCTGCGGCCTGGGTTCGATTCCCAGTCAGGGAGCTACCAACATACTAAAAAGCAAAAAAAAAAAAAAAAAAAAAAAAAAAAAAAAAAAAAAAAAAAAAAAAAAAAAAAAAAAAAAAAAAAAAAAAAAAGTAAAAGAGAATTAAAAAAAAAAATTACTTGAAAAGAATCATGATTAAAGACAACATGCTCGATTTTTACTCAATAACTCAGCTGATCAAACAGTCTGGCTAGGACGTATTTACATGTTTGGGGAAGTTCTAGAAACGTCACAAATGGATTGTTCTCATACTGCGTAATGACTGGCAGAAGAGCAGTTTGGGGGGGAAGGGCTCATAGCCATGCCCCCACCAATCATCATTCTCTAATGGGATCTAATCTTGAAGTGTCTCCATTACAGGTAATTCAAATGTTAACATTTATTGTTCTATAACTAATGTTTTGCATTTACTTTTTTTTTTTTTTTGGCCGTTACTGATTATTTTTCACATACCCCTGAATGGCCCAGCACATGGCCCTGGGGGTTCCTGTACACTGCTTGGGAGCCTGTCATAAGAATGAATTTAATCTACCACTTGCAACCACATGGATGGACCTAGAGGATACTGTGCTAAGTGAAGTAAGTCAGAGAAAGACAAATACCACATGACCTCATACACAGCATTTAAAGAACAGAATAAATGAAAAAGCAAACAGACTCAGAGACACAGGTGAACAAATTGATGGTTGTTAGATGGGAGGAGGCTGCGGGGGATGGGGAGAAAGGTGAGGGATTAGGAAATACCAATTGGTAGTCACCAAATAGTCCCAGGGACATGACACAGCACGGGGAATCTAGTTAATGGTGTAGACGACGTAGGGTGTCAGATGGGCACTACGCTTATGGGTGGGGGGGGAATCACTGCATAAATTACATAAATGCTTACCCACTGCACTGTACTCCTGAAACTAATACAGAATAACACTAAATGTAAACTGTTTTGGCCACATGAGAGAGGACCCGTGGAATTGGAGGTTAAGGCCACAATTTTAGGGATCACTTATCTTGAGTCAAGCACGTGAAATCACAAACCATCTTTACATTTCCGGCTATGGCCAAACTCTGCAACACTTGGGCCCCTTTTCTTACTGTTTACAATTGAAAACCAACCTCAAAACCGAACACATAATCTATTTTGCTTTTTGTGAAAAGTTAATTCCACTTGTTGGGACTACCATTTTTGGGGGGAAAAGATCGTATGTTCTTTGGTGGCTATTTGTATGTAACCCCCTAACAAAAAATTGGCACACCATTGAGAAGCCTGGACTTCCATGAATTAAAATTTTTATACGCCTTCATGCTTGAAAGTTCTGAAATGTTGAGGCCATCTAAGATCACTTGTAAATTCTCTCCTTTAAAAAAATTAATGGCGGGGGGGGCGGTGTTACCCTGGTTGTCTAGTGGTTGTGTTTTGGCGCTCTCACTGCCGTGGCCTGGGTTCGATCCCTGCACAGGGAACCAACCCCCCACTCCCCAAATTAATGGCATTACCTGAATTACAAATAAAATAGCCAGTATCAGTGTGAGGGAATAAATCTCACATTTAGGAATATTCCTTCTTACCCAAAGCGTGTGGCTAAAGCCGAGTCACGTGCAGGTGAGTTTGTAAGAGGTTCCCAAAGCCCAGGAGTCTCTAAACTGGAGCCCAAGAGAACAATGGCGTGCTGACAGCGCCTCCCCAGAGGTGGGCCCTGGACCGAAGTGACGCACGACCGCTCCATGCACAGCAGCAAGGCTTTCCTACACCAGCTTTATTTAAAACACAAGTAAGTGTTTCTCTTTGTGTAATATGGCAAATGGTTCAAATAATGCTGAGCATGAATCACTAACACAAGGGCTTTAAATATGAAACAAAATTATTTTAAAAGCAAAATAAAGGTTATATACAAAAGACACCTGGAATCGATAAGCTGATTCCAAAAATGAAATGAGTAGAAAACTTGTGGTGACACCAGAACATTCCACCCCTGCTTTGGAGAAGGGCTACTGTACAACATTCAGTCAGCTGGAGATGGACTGGAAGGTGTCTACACATCAATCTCAAGTCACTTTTGCTTGTGCAGAAGCGTCAGATCTTCCTGTGACCGAGCGGGCAGTCCTGTGGCTGTATGCCTGTTCCATGTTCCCAACAAGGTGACACGATGTTCAACTCTGGAGGAGCCACTTACAACAGCAGATCCTTAGGAGCCAACACGGCAGGTGGGGCAGATGTCCCTGTGAGAATCACACCTGGCCACCTACGGCCAAATGCACAACGGGCGAGTCCTTCCTTCTGACTACATAGCGTCTCCTTGCGAAACCATTACCCCCACCATCCTTGTTCCTTCACAGTCTAAACCTTGAGGTGGCAGGAAGGAGACCGACATCAAGAAAGACAAATCACTTCAGAAATGAAGAAAACTGGAAGGTATACAATACACCCCCAGAACGTGTGAACTAATCCCTTTGACAGTACAATTCACTGCACTGCTACGCCGTCCGTAGGTGTACTGGCAGCTTGAATGAATGAATCTTTTCCCCTCCAGTGGGTAAAGGACACCAAATAAATACTGGGCAAGAGGCATTTGGTGGGAGAGTGAGAAATATGAAATTAACAATTTTTATCCCTGTGATAATTCAATGCAAGTAGGAGGCAAGTACTAAAAAAAGAGATGGGACTTTTATACCAAAAGAGAATTCCTTAATCATGGTGTCACCATCTCTTATTAAGAATCCAGGGAATCCCAGAAATAGATAATTGGTTTCAGAGGACCCCGAGGAGGCACTTTAAAGCCTTAAAAATTACAGTAATAAGTTCGCTACTGCTGTTCAGAGGCTTACAGAGCAGCAGGCAAACGGAAATCAGGTCCAAAAAGTAACGTCCAGGTCACAGGCTTCCTGAGCTGCTCAGCTCTCTAAAGCTTAGCTGGGTCTCGAAACACCTCTGCAAAGACAAACCAACAGACCGAGCGGGACTTCTGTTGTTGGTTAGTGGTGACGTGAAATTTGGTCCTTAACAGTAGCAGCTGTCTTCATCTTTTTCGAACTCAGGTAACACGAAGCACATCGAGACAATACGTAACAGAATTAATACGAGAGGGGGAGAGAAGGCCCTGGTGACGGCCACCGCCAGGCCTTGCGGTCTCCTGTGCCCTTGCCCGTGGAGAGAGGGCTAAGACAGAGCTTCTTGGAGATGCTGAACAATGGTATCAAACGAACAAGATGGTGCTAAAGGGACTGTGAAAATCTGACCCCAAGGAATCCAGGACAGAGACAGGTCATTCGGAGGTATACTTCTGGTTTGGGGTGAACTCTAGACTAAAGAAATGACCATCTTGGGTAAATGTTACAACAGATGAAAGGAAGTCCGGGTTTTGGCGAGTTTTTTTTTTTAAATGTCCCACTACCACCTTCAGCTGTCAATCATCTCAGACAGCTCGAGCAGGAGGTCGTCTTCATCCTTCCCGGGATCCAGGTCGATCTCCGCTTCCAACTTGCCTCCCGAGATCTCCCATATCAGCTTCTCAAAGTCATCGTCCACAGACAGCGGGGGCTTTCCCGTGGAGGCGGAGCTGAGCCGGCGCGTTTTTGCGGCCACCTGTGACGACGAGGGGCCGGACACGTCCGCGGGGGAGGGTTCTGCAGAGGACTGGGCTGCGGGCAGCACAAGACTGTAAGACAAACCCCAAGAGATGATCAGAAACCCGCCCGGTGTCACTGGGTGGCTGGACCACGGAGTTGTGTCTGAGGACACACAGAAGGGACAGGTTTAGTCATGTGGGGGACAGAATTTTTGTCCTCTTAGAGCAAAATCTGGATAGGTGTTTAAAACGGCTTTTAAATAACACAGGTAAAACACAGACGACGGCACCCACGAACAGCGACCCTGAGCACCGTTTTGCTACGACTAACATGAAGCTCAGCGGGCTCATCTAGTTGGGGCCAAACTGTGAACGTCAGTGTCACTCTCCAGAGCACAAACGACCACACTGGCCTGAGGTCTGAAAAGAACTGAAAGGAGTTACCTGTCCCCAGGTCTCTGCATCTCAGGTCCAGTGACTGGTCTGTCCTCAGTCAGCTGCGGGCCGCCGGCCTACGAGAGAGGAGGGTCATTCAGGGGTCAGGCTGTCGTGTGACAGACTGACTGCGGCACCTCTTCACAGTCACGGCTACCATTCTCCGAGCTCAGGAAGCCAAGAATAAGGAACCACGAGGCGGAGTGCACGAGGAAGCAGAATGTTTTAACCGCCCCCAAATTAGCTTTTAAAACCCCGATCTTGCCACCAGCCCACCAATATCCAATGGGAACCGCAGCACACCGTGACCCCTGAACACCAGCAACGCTCACACAGTGGCCGGAGTCCGCCACGCGTGGGGACAGAGCCAGTGCGCCTGGCCTGCGCCCTCCCCACAGATGGCACCCCACAGATGGCACCCCCCTGGGACCCCTCCTCACCGCGGCTGCCTTCTTGGCCGGGCTGCCCTGCGGCGCCCCGTGCGAGCCGAGCGGCTTCACTGCGGCCACGACGGCAGGGAGGGCCTCCACCGCCTTGCGCTTGGGGGCCACTTTGGGGGATGAGACAACTTTCACCACAGATGGCTTCACGTTCACTTTGGGTTTAGCTACAAGGAACAGAAAATACTTGATTAATAGCTAGAAAAACCCCTTTTTCATGGAGAATACTGCAGAATGTGAAAATTCCTGCCCGGGGCCAGACACACCCCAAGTAACTAACAGCAAAACAGACGGCGGCGGCGAGCCCAGACCCGGCAGGACCCGCGCGCGGCCACCGCGCGGCTGTTACTCAGAGCACGACCCCGTGGCTCTGAACTCGCTGCTGCTCTCCTGCTCCTTGTTTTTCCTCTTCAAAACCAGAGAAGTTTTAGGCACAGACTTTTAACAGCAATTTCAAACTCTGAGAAAGAAACTCTTCTGGTTTTGTCTTTTTAAACAGAACTGTAAGAGCTGTAAGAATAGACCCGTGTGACCAGGACACAGGGCAAACGCAAGCCAATGCCAGTGCTGCCAGGGATCGCTGCCACTTGGTAATTCTGAGACCCTGCAGTGACACACCAGGGACACCCCTCACCTTTGCTCTTCCTGTCCGAGGCCTGCACCGCGCCCTTCACGTCCAGGACCGAGTCCCCGGCCCCCGAGGCTTCCAGCTCTGACTTCGGGGATGGCGTCGTGGAAAGCCGCCTGGGCAGATGCCGCGTGGCGCCCGGCACCCCAGCGAGCACCGGCTTCTCGGTCGTCTGGGCACCGTAAGCGTCCACGTCTCCCCAGCAGGATGTCAACACTGCTGCTTCCTTCTGGAAGGCTCCTCTGTCTGTCTGTTTCTGTCCCTGCTTTTCCCTCACCATCTCACATCTCTTGACTTGAAGTTTAGTGACGCCAACTCCTGCTGTCTCATCTGAGTCCTACGGATAAATTTAAATGACAAAATAAAAAATCTAGTCCCTCTAACAACCTATACGGTAATTACTATTTACAAATTACAAAGCTAACATCTAAGTCAAGCAATGTCACGTGAGCCAGAACAAACGAGCTTTCGCTCTGATACTAAACGAAAAGAACGCTGAAGATGGAACGTTAAAGATGTGTGGGACAGTTATGCAGATTCCACAGGCTAGACAATCCCGACCCTACGTCTAACACAAGGAATTTCCAAATAGTCAGACATGTGCCCAAAGATCTTTGTATAGATGTTCGCTGTCTTCACTGTGCAAAGCCCAGCCCAGCTGTACAACAATGGACTCCTCTGGGTGACAGAACAGTACGCGGCCGGTGCACACAAAGGTCTTGGAGAATTATTAACATGGGGAGTTAAAGCACGCTGCAAAATTATACACTGCACAGTTCTCAACTACGTCCGAAACACGAGCAGACGAGAAACGCTCAATACTTGTGTGTGTAAAACGCTATGAAGGAAATCCATGAATAAAATGAGCGGTGGTTACATGCAGGCTGTAGAATTAGTTTCTCATTCTTCTAAAACTGATAATTCTCAAGTTTGGTACGATGAACTGGCATTACTCTCAAAGGCAGGGAAAAAACTTCGTTTAAAAACTATCAATGGTCAATTAAAAAACATCTTTAAAAGGGCAGAAAACACTGATGATGTAGAGAAGTGTAAAAAATTCCAAGAGAAAAAGTACCTTTTTCCCCTATAGAAAAATGACAAGCATAATGAAAGGTTACGTAGCTACGACGTAAGTGAAGTGCGACACAGAAACTCACTCTAAGCCAACACTAAAGAGCACACTCCACCTTTACCTACTCTCCACTTCATGGACAAAACTGGAACATGATTTTAAATAAACTCACCTCCTTAGCCTCTGTTCTAGTAACAATGCTCTGAGAAGCAACTTCGCTTCCTTCTTGAAGTTTCTTTTCTTCTTTTGCACCTATATGCACATCGAATACAACATTAGTTATTTCCTTTCAGCTGCAACTTCATGACAGGTGAAGTGAAGACTCTCCTTAATGAAAGCAATGCTGAGACAGGACAAGTGAGACTGCAGGGAGAGCCCAGGGTCCTCATCCAGTTCCAGCACGCATGTGGAAACAGCAAAGGCCTGTGCACACAGGGCTGCTGTGCAGACACTGCTGCATCCGGCCTGGGGTTTTCAGTGACCTGAGGGACAGACGTTCTCAGAGTGCTCCTGCCCCTCCTGTGCACACTGCCCTCTGAGACGACACTGGGGGGTGGGCGCTGACCTCTGAGGTACAGGGAAGTGGCTACTACAGACAAGCTCTTTTCTTACCAGGCGTCTTGGTGATTCGGAACAGCCGCCTGGCCCCCGGGGTGGCCTCGGGCTGGGGTTGGGGACAGGCACCGCCCTCGGGGGCCTGCTGCACCCGCAGGGCCTTCTCCAGTCTGATCTCCTCCAGCGTCTTGATGTGCACATCCGGCATAGACTTGCGACCCGCAGGCTCCTCCGACTGTCCTTTGCTGGCCACCACGGGTGGCAACACCACCGTTTTTTTAACATCACTGTCGGTCTTTAACTTGCTGCAGGCTGGGTCTTTTTTGCTCCTCTGTCTCTCTGCTTCCTGCTGCCGGTGCTTCTTTTCTGCCAGGACCTCAGAGAAGGTTTTAATTCGGACAGTGGAGGAGTTTCTTGTTCCCGAAGGAGAATCATCAACTTTTGAAGGTCCTTCTGTCTTGAGTTTCGTTTGCAACTCTCCACGTTTCTGACTGGCTCTTTCAAGAAGAATTTCTTCTAATGTCTTCACGTGGATCTCACCAACTTTAGCAACTCTCTCTGTTTGCACGGGGGAAAAACAGGTCAGTGTACTTGGCATTTGCCCTGCAATGACCACAGTCTCTATTCTGCATGAGGACAGCGTCCAGGGAGTGGCATCCTTTAGGCGGGCAAGTACGGGGGTCAAAGCACCCCCATCTTTACCATGCGCTCTGCAGGCAGTGGCCCCAAAGCAACTCTTAGGGAGGTGAGCATGACTGATTTGGATTTCTACTCTGAAACTTAGCCCTGAGGAATCTGAAAGCCTTTTAGTAGTTGGAAAAGCATGTCCTTACAAATCTTACAAATAAAACAGCAACAAATTAATTTGTTCACTCATAGACATAAACATACTAGAATCATAATTAATGGTGAGCCAAACACTGTCTCTGCCCACATGCAGTCTGCAGTCTGACAGACCGGCAATTAACCGACACAGTATGGCAGCGGTCACAGCTGCGATCACAGGGGCACCGCAGCGGTGCAGGGGGCGGGAACACGAGCCCCTGCCTAGGAACTGGTTAAAGGAAGCCATTCAGGGGAAGTAATGTTTAAGGGACACTTAAGGGATAAAAAGGAGCTCCAATAGGTGACCAAACAGAAGAGAGGCAGGAAGGACCAGAGGCTGGCATGCCACCTGGAGAACTGTGTTTAATGATACATTCGTCAGTCTACATCTGCTCAAACTAAAGCACTTCACACTGCACAGACATACATGTCCTTACTACCAAGAACTAAAGAAAGAAAGGATACAGTCATGTGGAAAAAAGAAGAATCTGGACATTACACATACACCTATTTAACCACTAAATGATAGTTTTTAATGAAAGACGAGAAACAAATACGATCCTTTCATAACCTTACACGACAGACACCTCTCGTCCTGTCGCCCCTTCTGAGCCTCTGAAGACCTGCTGCTTGCCCACCGAGCCTCTGAAGACCTGCTGCTTCTCCTGGTCTCACTTCTCTTGCTTCCTAGTCAGTGTGAACCGAGTTCCCCCCAGAACCTGACACCCTCAGATCTAGTCTGCTTCTCTGATCACAGCACCGATCTCACAGGACCGTAAGTGACTGCATTTTCAACCATGCCAGATACTTCATGAGAACAGTGACTGCCGTTAGCTATCTGCAACATTTTAGTACAATACCTGGTAGGAAGCATCCACTTACTGATTTCCTTAGGTTTTTAAAATAAAAAAATCTTCCACTTCAAGATGGTAGATGAGGTCAAAATTACCCTTCCAAAGGAGTACAACATGACTGGTGACATGCAGACCGTTTCCCTACCCAACCAAAACTTCATCAAAATGACAGAGAAGCCATTGAAAGTGAAATAAATCCACAACAGCAATGGAACACGAGGACACCACTGCCAGAGCACAAATCCTGAGTAATTTCTGAGACAGGAAGCAGATGTCTGAATTTACGGAAAAACCAAAAAAGAACAGGTAAGTGTAGGAATGAGATGTTCTTCCCAATGGAGCCAAAGCAAACTGTTCTCGCCAGGGAGAACCTCAGGCTGGCCTACGGACCTCATCAGCCAGCTGGGCCAGGCATGGCCTTCTCCTGCCCTCTGCTTCCTGAAGAGCGTGCATGCAAGGGGGCACACCATGAGCTAGGATGGGGGGCCGCAGAGAAGACGGAGAAATGGCAGTCTTTCACACACGCCAAGCAAGAAAAGGAGGGAAAAGGGAAGAAAACAGAAAGCCAAGCTCGAGACGGGAAGAAGGTCCTTGCACCCAGGTGAGGAAGTCTTTCTGACTCTACAGTCGGACGGGCCCCCGGCCTTCTGGCCTGCGACCCACCCGAATGGCCTCTCAGCGCCCCCCTCTCCCCTCAGGCAGACGTCTGCGGTCAGGTCTCCTGGCCAGGAGAGAGGAGTGCTTGGGAAAAAGACCTTCAGGAGCACAGGGGAAACCTAGGTCAGGTACTGACAATTCTGGAAAAGCAACATTAAAAACGAACCAAAATAAAGACAGAAAAGTGATGAAGCAGACAAAATAAAATACACATTAAAAAAAAAAAGTCAAACAAGAAACCCCAGAGCAGCCTGAAATCAGGCTGTGAGAAAGGAGAAATCAGAGAACAAAAAACAAAAAAAGCTCTTGGGAAATAAAAACACAAGTGCCCAAATGAACGCAACGGAAGGCCTGGATGACAAAGACAGGGCTGGTGGAAGGTCAGCCGTCCGGAACGGGGGTGGCGACCCGGGCCACGGTCTGGACTGCGCGAAGAGCTCTATCCCGATACAAGCACGCTCGCTGCTCCTTACATCCTGTGACGGCAGAGGTGAGCCGTGGTGACGGACACCGTGGGCTGCAAAGCCTAAAACACTTATCGTCTGACCCTTTACAGAGAAGCCTGCCAATTCCTAATCTAGAAAATAAAGCCAAGCAAAGATCCTAAAACGTAAAACAAACAACCCAAAGGGACGGAGAGTAGGAAGGCAGTTACAAGGCAGATGGCGCATGTCCAAAGGTTCCATGTGACGAGGACCCACAGAGAGAAAACAGCCATTTTGACCAGGGTCAGAGTATCTGGCACTGGACTGCCGTTACATGGGGCTGGAAAGTCTTCACGTCCAAGTCAGGTAAGGGTCACGTGAGAAAAGGGAGCACGAGCTAGCACGACCCACAAGTACAGACGCGGAAACAACGGGCACGAAACTGAAGTCACTAAGACGCCAAGTTGAGGACACAGATGTTCATTTCATCATTCTTTACCATGGTACGCACAGGCACGTACACTTACTAGTTTGACCCGGCCATTTAAGAAGTTTTAATTAGAGCACAGAAAGAATATGAAGAAGAAACATACTCCAGACCTCAACGCCCCGGTAACACCCGTGTTAGTATGCAGGCGTTGTTTTTTTGGCAGTGATTTTTCTAGGGATAAATTTTTATCTTTGTAAAATTGAAATCATCTCATACATATGGACTTCTTCTCGAGAATAAGTTTCTATCATAAGAAAATAAATTTTATTAAAGAAAAAAAGCCAAAAACCAAAAAAAGACCCTTTTTCTCCCTAAGGAAATGAGTCCTTCTGCAACTTTTGCATCACTGTTCAGAACATGACCTTTCGTGACAGCAATTTTTTTTTCTTTTTTGGGGAGGGGTAGTTCCCTGGCTGGGAATCGAACCCAGGATGCAGCGTTGAGAGCGCCAAAGCCCAGCCACTACACCACCAGGGACTCCCTATGACAGCAATTATTTTAGTACATAACCACCCTCATTTACTCTAATTACTTTTGGCTGAACATTTAGGTTGTTTCTAATTTCCTATTGTCAATGCTACGATGAACAATTGTTATGCCACCTTTAAGTACAAAAAAAGAATTCTTACCAGTGAGTAATCAACTACTAAAAAACAAACAAAACTTCAAAACACAGCAGCCCTAACCGAATTCAAAAGGTAAACAGGAGAAAAAGTACCTGCTGCCTCACTGTTTGGACCTGCTGACATGCCTAATCGTTCCTTCAGAGACTTTGAAACTTGAGCTAAAAGAAAAACATTAAACCAAAAGTTGAAGAGACTTTTTATAGGTCAAATATCTGTCTCAAAGTCACAGATTAGGCCTATACTTCTCTTCTTTTTTATTTATTTATTTATTTTAATTTTTTGTATGTGGGTAGTTCCCTGGCCAGAAATCAAACCCAGGCCGCAGCGCTGACAGTGCTAGCGTATACTTCTCTTCTAACACAAACAATTTTAAAAAATGTCTTCAGGTCTTACACTTTCCTTTCTATGGATCATGGAGTCCCTAGGGACTTTGTATCTTTCTTTAGATATGAAAAGCAAAAACTACTGACTTTAAAATAATAATTTTGTTCCCATACCTTTTAAAATCTTATTGGCATCAAAAGGTCTTTTTCCCCCAGAGCTACCTGAATACTCTTTAGTTATGAGTCTTCAATATAATTGCTAGGCAAAGGGGACAGGAAACTGGCTGCAAATTTTGGGCTTCTATGAGACCATGTACTTCCCTGTCACAGTTTGTCACAACACATAAAAGTATTCCCGGGTGCTATTATATTATAAGCTCCTGAAGACTGTGATGGTGTTTCTTTTACACAATGGTGTCAATCTAGAATCCAGCACAGTAAGCACGCAAATGTTTGCTGAAAGTAAACAGTCACCAAAACAATGGAAGTTACCGGAACGAAACGAGTAACGAGCCATGCTTGTTAGCACCAGTCAGGACCACACGCACACAAAGTATGGCAACAGAAGTACCTTTCTTTGGTGTTCTGTCCGTTTCTGAAGCATCAACCTTCTTCCCTAGCCTCTGTGCAAGGCTACGCTTTAATGGAGGTTCGCTGTCACCACCTACAGACAGCGCAAACTCAGTTTAAGAGTTCAAGTCAACCTTCAGCAAGAGCAAGAAACGTAAGTAAAAACAGACAACGTAAAATACTTCACTAAGTTTTCTGCATTTATATGGTGTGTTTACTAGCTCTCTTAGAATTCAGTGTTTAGAAAAGGAATAAAAATGTCCCAAAAACAAAGAGGTAAAGAAAGGGACAAACAATTACATTGCACAAATTAACATTTAACAAAGAATTGACTAAAACTACAAATTATGTGTAAGCCCTAGGTAAGGCTCAGATTCAGAATTAGAAATATATGAAAAACAAAAAATCTTCACGTACAAAAATTCTTAACTGGCCAGTTGCTGAAGTCCAGGTAGCTGCGATTTAATGTACCAGGGGTGACTAGGACAGCAAAAGAATCACCAAAGTGCAAGTTTTTCGATGACATGAAGACTGTGAAGGCCAAACAGCCCTTGTCTTCAGTTCCAGACAAGAAATCCTAAGTTATGAACGACTCTGCATCTTAGCCAAGTCACAGTGAGTGACAGAGCTGAGTCCTGAACTGAGCTCCCTGATGCCCGGGTTACTATGTGACACAGACTGTCCCACACAAGCTGAGCTGTTAAAACACTGTTTTGTGGATTGCCTGATTGAAGATACAAGCTTTGTGGGATCCCATTAAAAACTTGACAGGCACTACAGAGTATGATTTTCTTTCTCCCTCATTTCTAATTTAAATATGAAACCCAAAGTCACAAAGTTTATATTAAAATATAATATAGTTTATATTAAAATAGCTTATTTCTCTATTTACCTGAAATTTCTCAGGCAATGAGAATGGTCTCAAAAGAAAACACAAAAGAGGTAAGACTTCCCTTTTGCAAGAATATTTTTTTTTTTGCTTTTTGGTATGTGGGTAGCTCCCTGGCTGGGAAGCGAACCCAGGCCGCAGCACTGACAGCGCCAGCGCCGAAGCCTTAAGCCACTACACCACCAGGGAACTCCCCACAAGTACATTTTAAAAGTATAAAAGAAACTGTGAAGTCAGAGAAGATTTTCAAAGGAATTTTTTTGAGACATACACACTAGGGCAGATACACAACAACTCAGTCAGACGGTAAAACACTTCCCTAACATGAGCTAGCATTCATAAAATCAGTGCCTGAATTTATATTAACTGGACACCTTTTTTCTCCTGTAATCACTCAAATTCAGTTTGTCCACAGAAAGATTCTTTAGTTTCTTTAAAATCTAACACTATGTAAAAAAAAAAGTTGGGCACATTCAAATTAAACTGTAACATTATAAATTTTTATGACTCCAATGAAAAGGTGTAATGCACATGTGAAAAACATGAGGAAATTTTATAAGTGTTTTCAGCCAAGAATAGAGGGAGGCTTCAAATCAATACTGACAGGGCAGGTGTACGGAGAATCTAGGAGGAGGTACTATGTTAATACACAAACAAGCAGAAAAGCAAGGGTATACGCAAACCTTACCTGCTGAAAATTTTCGTTTCCCCAGTCTCTCAGTGAGACTCAATCTTACCAAGGGTTCTTCTCCTGAAACGGCAAAAGCAGAATTTCCCCAGCATTAGCTGATTTTTCTGTACGCAGTAACTACTAACGGTACAGAGTATGCACTGACAGTGACGTAAATCCACTCAGGCAATCTCCTGAAAATCAGATCTCAATCTTAAGGAAGGCGATCACATGACAAAACAACAAAACAAATTTGACCTCTTAAATAATAATTTAAATAACCAAATGCTAGTCCAAAGGGAAGCAACAGCTCAGGACTCATTACTAACAGTAGCCAAGTGTACAAAGACAAGCTGTGTTCTCATTTGACTGGGAACTCCACCTACACTTCTGCTCGTACACTTTGCTACTACAGTACATAAAACCATCCCGCACTGCTAGCTAACTCTCCTGTGTAACCTCCGATCCCTCCAGAAGTGAGCTCTTTCCTCTGACTCTCTGAATGACACAAACTGAAATGTATCGGCACACAATACAATCATCTGTGTCATATTCCTCACTAGATTTAAAACTGTTAAGGGAAACAGTTCTGTAACTTAAAGCAGGTTTGTCCAACCCGCAGCCCAGAACGGCTTTGAATGTGGCCCAACACAAATTTGTAAACTCTTAAAACATCATGAGATTTTTAGCTCATCAGCTATCATCAGTGTGAGTGTACGTTATGTGTGGCCTAAGACAATGCTTCTTACAGAGTGGCCCAGGGAAGCCCAAAGATTGGACAGCCCTGACTTAAAGGGTTTGTTACAGTTCTTTATCCACAACAGGCAGTCAAAAATTTACTGAGTGGATGCAAATAGACAGTCAATATAAAAATGGAAGATACATGCACATGAGAACTGCGTGAGTAAAATTCAACCTTTGAAACGGCAGAGTCAAATGCACTAACTTTTCATCCTTCCATCTCATCAACATACTGAGCTCTTCCTGCAAATCCATCAAAGGTCAAATAGACACAAGGACTTGGGTCCCCCAGTTATTTAAAAGCAGCATGGAGTTCCCTGGTGGTGTAATGGCTTAAGGCTTCGGCGCTGGCGCTGTCAATGCTGCGGCCTGGGTTCGATTCCCAGCCAGGGAACTACCCACATACAAAAAACAAAACAAAACAAAACAAAACAAAACAAACAAAAAAACGGCAGCAGCCTGACGACTCTTCAGACGTCCTGATACCTCACCTTGTTTGCTGGACAGAGTTACTGTCCTCACCACAGTCCGGACATTCTCTTTTTCAAGACCCGGAACAGGCTGAGGTTGCAGCAAAAGACTGGAAACTACCGAAGAACCTTCTAAATAAAGCAAGTCAAAGAAAGGCACATAATTAATGGAAAATAAAGCTATCACAAGTCCAGAAGTTTGATTTGTGACCAGGTAGTTCAACAAAGACCACTGGACGACTACAGGCCAACCAGCCTCTCTGTCCCTGTTTGCCCAGTGACATGGGGTGCCGGTGGGAGAAGAGGAGAGAATCCTTATTTCTTATCTTCCTTGGGCATGATGTATAAATATTAAAACATAAAAGTGTCCTCAGTGATGTAGGCACTCAATCCACTCCTATTTCCCAAGGCTAACATTCTGAAGTTAACCTCATACGCATACTACCTATCAGGTGTCAACTCAACCTTTTCCATCTGAATTCTATCATCTGCACAGCACAGCTCCTGGACAACAGCTTTACCAAGCGGGCGCTGAGGTCCAGTCATATGATTCTCTCTAAACACTACCTTTCGACTATCACGTTAGGGTTGGAAATACAGACATCAGCCAGGCTGAGGCACGCTCCAGCCAAAAATCCTAGCAGCTCTTGTGAATTTATCTACTACAAAATGAAGTTTTTCCTCTTTTAATATGATTTACATATCATTCTTCAGTTTTATTTCTGAAGATAAAGAAGTTCTTTTGGATTCTTTATTGCTCTAAACGTTAGGGCCTGAACACAGCTGCAATGAGCTAAAGGCACAGCCCTGACTTGTTAGTCTGTGTTTTTTTTTTCTTCAAACTGCCACAGAAGTCAGTCGTTTCGGCTGCTGCCAACGGTGATTTAATAGAAATGCTCTAATTATTCTTCTCCATAACATTCAACAGTCTGTGTCAAAACTGGTGACTTACCACCTTGCTTCTTGGCCTTTTCCTTCATTTTCTTTGACTTAATTTCCTCAAGAGTTTTTATTCCAAAATTCAAACATTCACCTGAGAAATGCAAATAGGAATCATATGAGGAACTAGCACCTTTGCACCTCTGTGTTTTATTTGTACACTGCAGGCATTTGGGTGTTTTGTAAATGACTAACACCAAGTGAGTGTGTATGCGTGTGCATGTGTGTAACGGGGGCAAGGAAGAGAGGGCGGCAGAGATCGCAGGTACTTAAAACAGTCTGGCCACGTTCAACAGCGCCGTAAGATTGTGAGCGGGATCCTGCATCGATACAGCCTCTGCTTACCTTGTTTCACGCTGGCCCCAGGTTTCCGGGCAGAAGCCACTCGCAAGCCATTGTGGACGTCAGGAGTCGGTTGCAGGGCAGGCGTTTTGGCTTCATCACCCTCCTCGGAAAACTGATCTACGCCATCAAATCGGAAGCAATTTACAGTTAAGAAACAGGGCCGGGGCTTTAATCCTGATTCCATCTAATTCACTGAGTGACTTGGCTGCTTATTTGCCTTAAAGAAAGGGCTAAAACTTACCATCATCATCCTCATCGTCATCTGCAGCATTGATTACAACCGGTGGGTGTGTGGGGCTGGGGACACTCTCCGAGCTTTCCACTTTCATCACACTTCGCAGCTGAGGGGACGGATTAGACGGGACAGCCAGCTTGTTCTGCTGAACCGTGAGCTGGCAAGCCTTCACTTCCTCTTCCGGTGACTCAGGCACAGTGGGCAGCATAGCTAGACGTATGAAATCAGTCCTTATTTAAAATCAGAAAATGCATCCCAATTCATCAAACACCTGACCCCCCACGTAAGCTTGGTGCATCTCCCTTATCAGCACTGACTTCCCTTTACCTAATTTCCCCAATTCGGTTCTAAACTTCCAGGGAGGGAAAATGTGGCGTTCGGTTATTAACTCTTGACTGTATGTAAACATTCAAAGCGGACAATCACAACAGAACAGATAGGAGGCTAGATGCATGGGGACTGCAAATTCTGGACATGTAATTTTAATACTGAAATTCTAGGCTTTTTGCTTAGCAAGAAGGAGCTTTTAAGATATAATAGGTAACACTTTAAGCCAAACCAGAAAGGAGTGAACCTACTTCCCCTTTAAATAGAGAAGAAAATAGGTAACCAACAAATTTTAATCATACATTACAGACGTGCCTTTAAATGGCTTATCATCCCACTAGGAAATTACCCTAAAAGGGACTTTGCAAATAAATCTAGCTCTTGGTAGAGTGTAAGCTGTATTTCAGATTATAGTCTATAGCTCTGTCAGCAAACTCTGTACAAAGCTGGATAGTAAATGTTACAGGCTTTGGAGAGCTCTGTCTCAAGTACTCAACTGCAGCAGCAGCACAACATTTAGCCACAGAAAATATGAGAATGAATAAACTTTCTTTCACACAACAGGTAGACAAAGAGATTTGCTAAGCCCTGCCCGGAGAATCAAGTTCTTGTCAAATCCTCTATGGGTCTGACAAGGAAATGGGGATGAAGTCAGCTACAGTATCTAAACTGTCAGCCAAGAAACACTGTGAGCAGTACGGTTTTTGGCAACAATTTTGAACAGGACTCTGTTACTTACCAGTTTATGACCGTGTACAAGTCACTTAATCTCAATAAAGTTCAATTCCTTTATTTGTAAAGTGGAAATAATACCACCCTCCCACAAGAGTGTAAGAAGGCAACATACATAAAGTACTTTGTACAGTACGCACAGGAGGTGTTCACTATAAAAGTAATCATTCTTTGAAAATTAAAATCTCACTTTTGCTTGGAGGTAGGAAAAGGCCTTCAACATAACGTCCTCTGTTGTGATGAAAAGCACAGTTTAATTTCTGACATCCCGTTGGCTGGTTTTCCCAGTAGCAGGGTATCTCACTGCGTTTTTTCTATTAAGAGGGGAAAAAAACATTGTTTTCAAATAAAAAATGAAGTGTTTTCTGGACAAAGTTCATATATGGGATTCAGAAATCTGAAACCGGAGATGATTTTGAACAGGACAAAGAAGGGTGGCTGAAAGCCACACGCCCCAAGCGTGACAGAGAGATGAAGGGAGCGAGAACATGGTGTGTCTACTCCTTGTCCCTTTTCACCTCACCCTGGGACTCTAAATATACACAGGCAATTCAGAGACGCAGGATATGGTAGTGGTCAAGGTCAGGGGATCGAAGGTAACAGGGTTTGAACCTATATATACTATGCTTATTGGCCATGTAATGCTGGACAAACAATTTAATGTCTCTAAGTTTCACCTTCTACAGCTATAAAATGTGAATAACAGTGGCTATCTACTGATTTCTTATAAGGATTAAATAAGGTAATGTACACAAACACTTATCACATAGACAGGACTAAATAAACTGGTTATTATTTGAAGGTGAGGGCTCAAGGATTTGAGAAATATTTTCCCACGTGTGACTTCCCACAGTGAGGCACATGTAACACGCTAAGGATGCTATTTTTCCTTCCCAAGCTATCTGACTCTTACGAACAGGAAGAAGAAAAAAACATACCTGCACATCTAGACCACAAGATATATATCCAACAGAAATGCATACATCAGTTCTAATATATACGTTACATGCGCATAAAGATGTTCAAAGCAATAATATCTGTCACAGTTCCAAAGCAGAAACCCAAAGGCACATCACCACTAGAATGCATAAATACATTGTAGCACCTCATTCAAAAGAATGCTATCGGGGGGCTCTGCTGCACACGCCGCCACCACGCAGACTGGAGGAGGACAAACACAGAGCGCACTCCGTAGGATTCCATTTAGGGAAAGATCAAAACAGGCCAAAGTCCTCTGTGGGAGAGCAGGCAGGATGGCAGTTAGTGCTGGGGGTTTGGTTAGTGACAACGAAGGGATGAAGGGGGAAGACAGTATTTTACTTCTCAATCTAGGTGCTGGTCAAGTCAGTACATTATTCACTTGGTGAAAATTCTTCAAGTTGTAAGATTAGGATGTGTGCACACTTCTACATACACTTTAGTAGTTCAATAAAGAAAACAAAGACCTCATAAGCACTTCTGAAAAGTTAACTGTCCTCTGACTAGTAACATGCGTCATGTTGGATCTCTCCTCTTAATAAGCATCACCAGTGACAGGATAATTAAAATCGAATGGCACCTAACAGTGCGCAGTGAGAACACTGCCTCTGTGATAGTCCTGCCCAGGACTCCAAACCTGAATTCAACACCAAGGAGACTTCAGACTAACCCCAACTGAGGGACAGTCTACAAAACCACTGGCCTGTAACTATCCAAGGTGTCAACACTAAAGGAGGAAAGGAAAGATCAAGCAACTGTTCTAGACGGAAAACGACTGGAGGGTCATGAGAACTGGACATGTACCACCTGACTCGGACTCTGACTCATGCCTCTACAATCTGCAATCAAGGACAGTGTTGGTGTAATGGCAAAACCTGAGTGGGACATGAAGGGAACACACCAATGTTAACTTTCTAATTTTAAAGGTTACATTTAGTTACATAGAGGAGACTGTCCTTCTTGTTTGTTGGAAATACTCATGAAAATATTTGGAAGTTGGGAGTTCCCTGATGGTGTAGTGGCTTAAGGCTTCAGCATTGACGCTGTCAGTGCTGCGGCCTGGGTTCGATTCCCAGTCAGGGAACTACCCACATACCAAAAAGCAAAAAAAAAAAAAAAAAAAAAAAAAAAAAATTTGGAAGTGATAGGGAATGTCAGTAATTTACTCCCAAATGCCTTTAAAAAATGTTTTATATTGTACTTGCCACTCTTCTCTTAAGTTTGAGATTGTCTAAAAATAAACACAGAAATGCAAATAATCCCCAAGTATACATATATCATTTTAATCAAACTGCTTTCCAGAAAAATGATACCAATTCATAACATCTGGATATTAAGTGAGCATTATAATAACGAATGACAAAAATTTCATTAGATCATTTAAAAATTTAACTCCCATCTTATGTAAAATGTCATTTCCTCAGTGTTTCTATTGGCCCATGCCACCAGGCTGCTTGTTACAATACAAATACAGAACTCACGTCGATCTCCATGTGCCGAAACCTGCACACCTGCCGAAAACAGCGCCCTTCCTGCCATAGCGTGCAGACAGTCTCGTTTCCTAGTGCAGCCTCACAGTGACGGAATGAACAGCTGTCCCCCTGTAAACAAAAGGAGTCACAGAGAAGAGCTGAGCAGGAAAGCAAGCCCAAGGAAAATGTCCACGGTGACAGTTTCCTCTCACCCTGACAAACGAAATGGAGACAGGAGAGACAGGCCAGGTGGGAGACAACTGAGACGTGGGAACAAGAACTGTCAGAGGTCAACAATTGTATCGCCACCTACAACCTGTTTCCCGACAGCACTCTCCATTGGGTCTGACAGGACGGCACACTGAGAGGTGGGGTTTAAACGACCACTGGAGTATTAGATCTTGAAAATACACGAGGGCTGTCCGGAAACAGGCCAGCCATCAATGCCTCTATTTTTCCTATCGCATGGCTGGGTACTACAGCCCTTGTATATTACAGTTCATTGTCAACACCGTTTCATACATCCCAACGTGTGCAATTAGCTTTTGGCAGGAAATCAGAATGGAAGTTAAGCGATTAGGATGTAAGTATAATTCCATGCTTCATTATATACTTTATACAATTACGGTATTATCTGAAACAAAATGCTACCGCTATGTGAACAGCTATATACGGTTAGAGCTTTGCTCAAAACTGGTCATTTTAAACACAGTACCAAGATAATTTAAGGGAAGTTTTTGTTACAACATGTACATCTGTAGAATTAGTCATTAAGGAACAAAAGAAAATAACAGATAAATCTAGAGCTGCAGCAGAATCAAACAAAAAACCAGGAAGTTTTGACAAAGAAAAAGCAAAAGAGTTATTACAAAAGTGTATTTAGAAGATGGCTTTAGTGGTCAGCAGGAAATGTGAAGAGAGAAGTCATACTGAACCCAGGGCAGTTTCTAGAAGTACAACACAACCCATCCGTTCACTCAACACAGACGAAGGCTGCAGGCCACAGGCCAAAGCGCTCCTCATCCCAAAGGCTCTCCAAGCTGACTGATACCGGTCTGAGACCCCCGAGTGACGACTAAACGCTATGGACCTCTTCACTTTGGCCGAATGTGAGGAATGTAAAAATGCAGGGGGAAAACATGATGAAGGATGAATTACCCTAGGAATGCTATCCTTTACTAAAAAACGGACAGCAGATGATAAACAGTTTAGAAAAATAATACATAAAAACTTAATATACTGGGAAAATCATATCCAATTGTATTAGGGAAATCACAGAACCAAGTTAGAAAGTCCAATTCTTACTTTGGTACATGTAGAATAGAAAAAAAAATAGCAGTCTTCTCCTTGACTGGACATGCTGGGCAGATCCTTCGGTCACAAGTGGCTTCTTGGAGACAAGCCACTGCTTCCTCGCGGTAAGGACCTGCGCTTCAAGTCCTCTTGAAATGGGTTTAGTCTTCCAAAGACAACTCAATCACAGAAATCGTCCTTAAAATGTAAATGTAATCCTAAAATGAGATAACAATGCATGGAAGTACTTCAGGAAATTTGTCCAACTTCCTCCTCCAAGTCATCTGAGTAACACAGCACACTGCTGACACCCCACTTTCACAGTGCTAATAGGTACTTGCCCACACACACCCTTGTGGGGAGATTCGTGCTATATTCCCACATGACACTGCACAGTCTCATCTCCACTGTAAAATCTGTGTTCAGGATAGCCACGCCCTTCTTTCTTTTGTATTCTCTGTGGTGCTTTTTACATTGCTTTAGCATAAAATTAAATAAGCATCGCTAACTCAACAAATGACAGACATTTTAAATTATTAATGGGACTTAGATTATTTTTTAAAATTCATTTTTATTGTTAAGACTTATTGGGGTGGGACTTAGATTATTTTACACAAGATATTTGCTGAATCTACGTTTGACCCACTTTTTAAATCTAATCAAAGTTTCAGTATTTTCACAAGCATTTTTGTTATTTCAAAAGTATGTAATTCTAAGTAGATAGGTAAACTGTTTCTAAAATAACGGGTCAAATAATTACCCCTGAAAATATCTGTAGACCTGGCTTATATAAAGAAGATGGCCAAAGACCAACTACAAACAAGGAGCAAAAGCAGTCCTTGGAGTTCCTCCCATAAAATACAGTTGACCCTTAATAACACAGGTTTCAACCATGCAGACCCACTTACACGGGATACTTTCAATGGACCCACACAGTTCAAACTCGTGTTGTTCAAGGGTCAATTCCAAGGTAGGGACTCCACGTATGCAGAGGGCTGACTGCAGTTACATGCTGATTTTTTACTACAAAGGCAATTTCAATGGAGAAAGAATAGTAGCCAATGGAGAAAATCCAGGTGACCCTGGGTTTGGCAGTAACTTTTTAGATATACCAAATGCACAATCTATGAAAGAAATCGCTAAATCAGACTTGATAAAAATCAACGACTTGCGCTCTGTGAAAGCACCATCAAGAGAATAAAAGGACAAGTCAGAAGGGGAGAAAAATCTTTGCAGAAACACGTAACTGATAAAGGGCTGGGAGCCAAAATATACAAAGAACACTTAAAACCCAACAGTAATTGTTAACTTTTAACAATTAAAAAATGGGCAAAGATCTAAACAGACATCTCACCAAGGAAGATATACAGATGGCACATAAGCACATGAAGAGAGATATTCAACATCATATGTCATTAGGGAATACTTTTAGAAAAGCTAATATTCAAAACACTGACACCAGCAAATGCTGGTGAGGATGGGAAACAACAGGAAATAAACCTGTAAGAACATATACCAAAACAGTCGTTACTGCCAGGGTGACAGGATTACAGGTAGTTTTTTTGTTTGTTTGTTTGTTTTTAATAGGTAGCATTTTATGATTTTGTTTTATGCTCAGAATAACCTTACATTTTTAAATACAATGCAATATACACATAATGAAAAATTTAAGTCTGCCCTAGCCGGCCTGACCATCACTGATCCACTACAGAATGGGACCGAAGTGGACCTTCAATAGTACCTCACTGACCCGACCACAGGATCCCCCTGGCCCCAAACCCCAGGGAGTGCACTCACTCTGCATTACCTTCTGGGTACACCAAAAGGTAATTTTAAAAACTGCCTCAAATGGGATTAAGTCTCTAAGAGATAGTCAACTAATTACAATGACACACATGCAAAGAGGAAAAGCATTAATTAGATGAGAATGAAAAAGCTTTATAATATAAACATTTTTTAGAAAGGAAAAAATGTCTTTAAAGACACCTCTATACCACAAATATGGTGAAATTTTTGAATTCCAATGGTAAAGACAGAATCATACAGACTTCTAGGAAAAAAGCAGACTGTTGACAAGGGAAAGAAAATCAGATTTAACATCAGACTTCTTATCTCAATCTCTAAATGTCAAAAGACAAAATGCTAAGCATCCAGAATTTAAGGGAGAGATTATGACTTCAGATATAGCCTTTCAAACTACATTTCAAGATCTCTGGACTTGGATCGAGGTTTTAGGCATGAAAAGTCTCAAAAAGTATACAAGCTATGTACTCCATACATTCTTGAGCAAATAAGCTTAAGAAGTATTTGAATCTGAGAAGAATTTAGGGAAAAAACTCAATGAAAGAATAAGAACAAAACCATGTCACAGGCACTGTTTCACTGTTTTCTAAAAAAGCTTTCAAACAACCGCTCTGGATATCCGATTTATGATACAGCTGCTAAACATTAACTAAAGCAAACTGAATCATAGTACATTAAAAGAGTAACATCACATGATCAAAAAGGGTTATTCCAGGACTAAGAATGGCTTAAATTAGGAAAGTCATTACATTAATAGAGTGAAGGCGGGAATAAATAAAAACAAAGACTGTGGTATCTTAAAATTTCAAAAAAAAAAAAAAAGGACTTAAAATGGTATTTAAAAAAATTAAATTGGCTTAAAAAAAAAGAAAAGCTAAAATATGTATCTACTCCTGAAAAAACTCTTAGTAAATTACAAGTAACCTCCTTAGCATAGATGCACTTAATCATCGGAAACCATCAGTAATGGAGTTCCCTGGTGGTGTAGTGGCTAGGCTTTGGCAAGCTCAACGCTGCGGCCTGGGTTTGATTCCCAGCCAGGGGACTACCCCAAAAACCAAAACAAAAACATCAGGGCACATACCATGATAAAACACTAGTGATAAGTTCACTCAGGGCAAAGAAAAAAGACCATTCACTGTCTCTCCATTATTACTCAACACTGTTCCCCAGAGTCCAGCCAGCATATATAGTAAGAGAGAAAAAGGTATAAAGACTACAGAAGATGAGGCGAAAAAACCACTTAGTACCTACAGATTATATGCTTGCCAATTACAAAATCTAACCATTAACTAAAAATGTTTAAGATTTTTAAAAAATCAGTAAATATGCCAGCAACAATCATTCAGGTAACAAAGAGTCCCATTCATAACAAAACTATAAAATGCACAGGAACAAAATGAAGTATACAAGACCAAAAGAAACTACCAAACTAGTACAGAAGACCTGGATAAGAGATGATGGCTTAGAGATGTTTACTTTCCCCCAAATAAGGTTGCATTCAATGCAACTCAAGTCAAAATCCCAATGAGAGTTTATCATTGGAACTTGACAGACTGTAAAATCATCTAGAATAACTGAGAAAAATAAAGAAAATTTTTTAAAAAGAGCCTTGCTCTATCTGATATGGCAGTAGAGGTGAAATATAACAATATTTCAATGTAGTATTAGCAAATAAGTGATTTAAGATCAGGAAACACGTGTGTCTATGAACAAACGTGAATCATGAAAAAGTGGCATTTGAAATTAACAAAAAAGCCGGCCATCCATTAAAAAAAATCTACTCCATACAACAACATGCCAGGTCATAATAGCAAGGACTGCAGAGGTTCCAGCTCACCAGTTCAAGGGCTCTGGACTGAGACCCTGAACTCCTAACGGCTCTGGGTAGCAGAGCAGGAGCTGCCCGCCATGTCCACTGTGCTTAAGGGAGGGAGGCCCCGAGATGACAGAGCTAACATAAAAATCTCAACCACCCTAGCACTAGGGAGAAAACCAATTTTTACTTTTTTTAAAGAAGCTCAGGGTAAAAAATAACCTTTCCTAGCATAATACCAGTTAAAACCCTTAACAATAAAATTGGTAGATTTTGATCCCATAAAATGAAAAACATTTATACAGCAAAAGATCTATCAGCAACACAGCCAAAGAGCAGTATCTTTACTAAAAGGAACTTGTTGAGAGATTTTACAAATCAGAAAGATCTCATTAATTTTCAGTAAATTGGTGCAACCTCTTTAGAATGAATTCTAACAATTCTACAAATTCCCATCTGAGGACTAGCACTAAGGAAGAGTTCACACAGACGTGTGTACAGGGCTGTTACTGGATGTGGGGCTACTTGCTTTTAATGGCAAAACCCAAATGTCTACTGACAAGGGCTGTGAGAAATCACAGCGCATCCGCAGAACAGCACGTCGCGCGGTCATCAGAAAAGACCAGGCAGGGCTGGAAGTGTGGATGTGGAACTGTGCTGTGATAAACTATTAACGTGCTTTCCTCTGAAAAGGTGGCATCTCAGGGCGATTTCACCTTGGTTACATTGTTTTTACCTTTTTTTAATGTGCACGTATTATCAAAAACGGAGGGATGTCTCCATCCCAACACCAAAAGATTGTAAACAATTACAAGAAAAAATGTCTTGTCAATGGCTAACTTCTTACTGATCCAGGAAAATTATGTCTTAAATTACGAAAATGTTCACTCCTTTAATGAGAAAAAGCCCATTTCCACACTTACGTTAGCTGGTTGCTCTCAACAGGAACGTCTGTGTCTTCACTGAGTTCCAATCTACCACGCCTGTAGGTCGAACCAACACTCAATCCATGAATTAATAATAATGAGGCAGAAAGAATTTTCCTCCTCACATTGCCAAGGAAACCTCTCAGCCACAAGTCAAACACACGACGTGTTTTTAAAATATCTCCCAACTACTGGGAGATTGAGTCCATTCGAGTAACCTTTGTCAGACTGGAGACAGCTAAGGCTAGTTATCTCCTCAAAAAACAAAAAACAAAAACAAAATCAAAAACAAAAACAAACAAAAGAAGAGTTCATTTAAAGATGAACTTGAGAGTCAAAGGATTATTTTTTTAAAAATCCATCTTCCATGGCCGAACAATAGAAGTGAAAAAGAAAAAAAGAAAATGAAAAAATTAAAAAGAACATCAAAATTCAATAAGATCCAATTTCTGGTCTTCAAGATTTCTTCACCTATTAAGAAAAAAACAGAAACCTTCCCCCATCTTTATTATCTGTATAATAAAAGCATACTTGTATGTAAAAATATAAGTGTTTTATGTATATAATATACATATATACTAACTGGCTTATATACACACACACACACATACACAAATGTGTAGAAATAAAACATCTGGGTAAGTTTCCCCTTTTAAAATACATTACAAAAGCCTTTAGATTTGGGTTCATTATAAAAGTAGTGAACTTACTCTTCTACCAAAGTATCATGACGTATATTACTGTTACACAAAATTTTGCCCAGCCCGCAAAATAAAGATGAAGGAAAGTCCTTACACATGTATCAATGTGCATAATATGAATGCATGTATATCATCGTCATCATCTTTATCACCTTCAGGGAGTGTTTAACCAAAAAAGATAGAGACGTATAGTTACAGAGTAACTGCAGAGCGGAGCAGCGAGCTGGAGGAGGCAGAGCACACTGAGGGCCATACTGAACCGGCACTGTCAAACACGGAAGTGTCTGGCTATGGGAAGACTTCTTTTCTTTTATTAGCGACACCAGTGTCAACTGGCAGGACGTTCAATATTGGCCCTGCAAAGGCTTGCTTCTGCAGCCTAGTTTCAAATGCTTTACTAGTGATGGCGACAACGAAAGACGCTGAAATGATCCATTTACTCCAGTTAGTAAAAGGGTAAACTTTTGAAGTTGAAATTTCATTCCACAATGGTACATTTACCATTTAAGAATTTCAAAACCAAAAAAAGGAAAAACGAAAAACAAAAAAAACCCCCAAAAACGATTCTGATACATAGAAATGAATTCTAAAATTTGAAACCAGCCCAGTAACAAAGCAATTTTGATTCTCATGTAAGAAATACTACATTATTTCTAGGCTAAATCTTGTCAAATACTATCCAAGACAAAACTAAAATCAAAACTTAAAAAAAAGTGGACACCTTTTACTCACACTTAATACTAGTCAATTTTCCAGGAAATTTTTGGGCAGGGAATATCCCCAAATCTAAAATGAAAAAAAGGAAAAATTGGGATCTTACATTAGTTATTCAGTCTGAAACTTTTAATAGACTTTTATTACTAAAAGTCATCAATTTCTGGCCTCCCACTCAATCACAGAAACATACTTTCAGAGCGGAAAGGGGCCGTCAAGATCACGGACATAATTCTCTCACATCACTAGTGAGGAAATGATCCCTAACACATGAAAATATTGATTGCTTATTTTTCATTAAGAAGAGAGGCCAAAACATCTCATACGTAAGAATACAATATTATGGATCATTCATTATATTTTTAAAAGACATTTAAGAATACTTAACATTAGAGAAACATTCTTTAGAAAAGGGATACTAAGTATGCTCATGGATGGGGCTTTCAATTTAATTCCCATTCAATCTTTTTCAACTTTATAAACTTTCATTATGTTGTTTACCCATAATTAGGCAAAAGTACCCATACAGATCTTGTTTTTATACTAGCTTATAAAGGTTAAAAAAGGCAATTCAAAGATTAAAGGTAATTTTTCCTAATTGTTTTTAATGTTTCCCTTTTATATAGGTCCAATCCTAAATATACTGGGTAACTCTATCACACTAAATTGAAATTATAAAGCTGACCAGTATGAGGAGGCCATTAGAAATTTCCAAATATAAAACATTTTGCGAGTTTTGTTTTTGCCAAGCTGTAAGTATGAATCAGGGTTTTTAAAGAAATAGAAAAGTGGAGGTCAGGGGTGGCATACCAGTTTAGTACGCTTTTTTCTGTCACTGGTTTCAGAGCAATCAAACTTTCCACGTTGGGGGAAATTTTTACTTAAAACCAATTACTAGTTCAGTCTACCAGTCAGAAATAGCCTAGGCCTTTTAATGCTGCACTATATTTTTTAATTAAAAAATATTTTTTTCTCTCAATTGGTATAAACAAAATTTCACGTAACAGCTCCATTGTTACTGCTGTGAAATAACTAAAGTTAATATTTACTTTGTCAATATTATATCGCCTCTAAGGAATTTTCAGCCCTTTTGGTGTTTTCAGGTTTCCCCAGATTCGTGCATAATTAGTATAACTACATGTAAAACCCACAGCAATTAGGATACAGTAATAGAGCAATAAGTTGCCCATTTTAAATGAAGAAAGAAAAAAATTAAGGTAATATTTCTTTTCCATTGTTTTCAGCTTCATCCTCAGGATCCCAGCTCAGAACCAATGTAGAATAATCATAGTTAACATTTTTCAAGTTCATTTTCAGAAACATCAGCTGTTCTATATTGTCAAAGTCCAAGCTCATGATCTGCTTTGGATGAAAGTGGCTATTTGCAGTAAAGATACATTCAGATTGCCAACTACACATGGGGCAGCTTAGATACTGAATGGCAACTTGGGTCAAAGCTGGCCATATGCTCACCTTCCTCTGCCAGTAAATCAAAGGGTCATCACCTCCTGAGATCTCTGAACACTTCTCTTTGAAGTATTCATCCACCACTGCTACAGCAGAGGGAAACATGAAGCTTCTGCCTCCAATGGCAACATTATCTGGAGCCGAGCTAGCAACAGACCCTGAACTGGAGGTGCCTTCTCTGACAGATGAGGTAAATGAATCAGCTTCTACTATAGCCGAGGGACCAGAAGCTTCTGAAGTGGCAATATGGCAGACCTCTGGTGAAGATTCCATATAATTACAAACTTCTTCTGCAAGGATCTGCTTATAAGTTTCTAAATTAGCACCTTGAGGGAAAAAGTCTTCCAAATTGTTTTTAAAGCAAGGATCTAACAAAGCAGCCAAGATACAGGGCTTGGATTTGAGCATGGCGCTTAGTAGGGTGTCAGTTTCAAGTTTCAGAGATAAACTGTCCACCAGATTGAGGGCCTGCGTAATACCTCTGACTTGAAAATCTTCTCTGAGTTTCTGCAGAGAAAGGAGGAGGTGACGGATTAGAGGTAGCACCTGATTCAATCCTGTGGCCTTCACGCTCACTTTCTGCGTGGCCTCCTCAAATGGTTTAAGAATGTCACAAACATACGTCATCAGAGTCCACTGAAGGGAGGTGAGTACAACTCCACTGGCTCTACCAAGACTATGGTGAACTGAGTAACAATGCTCCAAGAGCCATTTTAACATATAAAAGGTAGAAATCCAATGGCCTGTTTCATCTTGCTTCAAATTCTTCCATGGAAGTTGGTGATCATTTTGGAACTCTTGCAGTATTTGACGGGCCTTGACTGAATGACTAAAATGATGACAGGTTTTCCTAGCAGCTACTAACATATTCTCAATGCTTTTGTGCTCACAGAAAAAGTCCTGAATGACGATGTTTAAACAATGCAGGAAGCATGGCACGTGGGTGAAACCACCATCTTTGATTGCATGTACCACACTAGAGGAATTGTCAGAAACAATGAAGCTAGGGATGAGGAAATTAGGAGAAAGCCACAGACCAATCTGGTCATTTAATTCTTGTAAAATGTTGGTTACCAAACAGTCTTTAGCCAAACCTGTTACACAAAGTACCGCCCATTTTCTAAAATTGGGGATCCTGCCATCATTGGAAGAAGGTGCAGTTTCCAAAGAGACCCAGTGTACAGTTACAATAAAATAGTCAGTGGATGGGTCATGGGTCCATATGTCCACAGTCAGGTGGATCTTTTGGCTTTGAACATTCTCCAAAGTTAAGAAAATTTTTTCTCTGACCCAATCATATAATTGAGGCACAGCCTTAGTGAAGAAGTAAGTCTCAGACGGCAACCTATAGTCAGGGGCTACAATGTGCATGAACCTCTGAAAGGCTGGGGTTGAGAAGTAGTTGTAAGGATGCATATCCTCCACAATCATCTGAATAATAGCCTGACTTATCTGACTTGAGACTGAATTTTCACGCGTTGTTTCTCTCTCCTGGGCATGCATCAGGGTATCTGGTTCTAGAACAGGAACAGGACTCTCAGATTTCCCATTTTCAACCTCCAGCACAGGAGGTTCATCTGAATCCGAGTCACTAAGGTCCTCAGTTGTTAAATCTTGGCTGCCTGTAGACTTTTCTCCATGCAAAGCATCGCTCAAGAGGTCCTCCCTCTCAGTTTCAGTCTCATCTAGTCCATCTCCAACTGCACCACTGTCTTTGTTGGCAACCGCCCAGTGGATGGGATGTGTAGCCTGCAGGTGTCGCTGAAGTGTTGAAGTTCCTAAGTGAGAACCTGGCCTACCTCGGCTCACGCTTCTTTTACATATGTTACACACAGCTCTAGAGATGTGCTGAGGATCAGTATAAAAAAAATTCCAGACTGCAGATGTCTTGGCTCTCGTTCCAGGAATTAAGGCATGCTTGACAATGTTACTTTTGATGAGATATCTCCCCCTTTCTGCCCGCAGGGCATCAGATACTGACTTACTGCGTTTCTTACCCATTCTATTATCATCTAATGGGTCCGTAGGAATATACTCAAAGCTTCCGCTGCTTCCAGCAGAAGAGGGAGATAAAGGGACATCCAAAGAAAAATCCTCCTCCCCACTAGCGACTCCAAATTTGTTGGCCCTGGTCCAGTGAGGTGAGTGCCTTGCCTGCAGATGTCGCTGAAGAGTAGATGTCCCGAGGTGACTGCCTGGTTTACCCCTGCTAACACTTTTCTCACAGAGGTTACATATAGCCCGCCAGGTGTACTGGGGGTCAACATGGAAGAAGTGCCACACGATGGAGGTCTTGGCTCTGGTACTAGGCAGATAGATCTGTTTTTCTATATTGCTCTCAAAAAGATGTTCTTCGTCCTCCTGCTCCGGGGCACTGGAAGCTAACAAAGCAGGCGCATCTGCAACAGGCCTCCCAGATCCCAAATCCTTACTAAACTTTTTCACAAGTATCAGTTTCTTTCTTCGCCTTTTCCCCTTAATTCGCAAACCCTTCTTTCTTTTCTTTTTGGCAGACAATTTTGCCTCTTTATCCATTCCTTCTGCCACCATCTTTCTCTCTACCACATCTTATCTGCGTTAGAATTAATAGAACACTTCGCAGAAACCCAGCACCACTAAAAGAGCTGCATCTTCTGCCAGAAGGGTGATGAAACCGGTACACTTAGAGCACAGGCATTCCTTCTTTGTTAGGCCTCCAAAATTCGTGCCAGAACTTGTTAGTGGGTTTACTACTCAAGCAGAAATACAGCTGCTCCTCTCTACTTGCATTATCTTTTCTCCAATTTCTATGGGGAGTCAAATTCCCTTTGGACCAATGACTTGCAAACCAGGTTATTTTTGGAGGAAAAGTGAGAGCAATGGAGTACATTCCCGGACTCGTTCTCAGAGGGCTTTAAGTTCCCTTCCAACTTTCTGTGTTCTGAATTCAAATTGTCCAATCTCCTCATGTTACAGAAAAAAGAACTGAGGCCCAGTTTCCCAGAGTCACGGAGTTGCTCAGTAGCAGCTAGCAGCCAGGTTTTCCAAACCCCTGGCCCATGTCCTTTCTGCTTCAAGAACTGTATCTGCTTGAATTGCCTTCAGCCTTTAAAACACGTATTTTTACGATGCCTCAGGATAGCAACATCAATTGCCCTTAATTCTGAAAATAGTTACTTCCAGGAAATTTTATTTGAACAAAAACATAGTGCATCATTCAACACTGATCACTTAGGACTGTGATTTGTCAGTACAACCCAAAAAGTAAATTCTGGAAAGCTAAATTAGACTCCACATACTGGTCATTAACAAATGCTAGCTGACCCCCTTCCAGTTCTAACTAAAAGTAATACAATTTTTAAAAATGTGGGTGGCTAAAAATAATGCTGTAGGTGTAAAATTAAAAAGGTCACAAGATGTCTTTTCAATTTACTGTTTGTATCGAGAATTAATCCAAGTTTAGTTTTCGGGCATTTTTTAAAACTGGAGCAGCTTTATGGCCTGTAAATGAGTAACGCATAAAGTTGGACTCTACATCAGCAGCAAAGAGTAAATAAAACGGGAGCTTTCAACCGCTTCCATTCCTCCTCGGTTGATGCCTCCTTCCCCCAGTGCCGACACACATTCATCCTACAAAGCATCGCTAGCACTAGTCCCACCGCCTCGTCCTCAAGGTCCAGGACGAAGGCCTGGGGTTGTCAACAACACGAGCCTTCCCCATAGGCCTCCGCACCGACTACGGGAGTTTAGGGGGCGTTCTTCGTTACGGTTTCATCACTCCTACACGGAGAACGGAAGTGTCCCCGTGGCTCTCGACGCCGCTGCGGAGGGCTGGGGACGGGAGTGTAATGAAGGTGGGGAAGGGGTGTAGCATATACCGGAATAAGGTCGGTGGCTTTCTGTATGTGGAGTTGGAGAAAAGCTCCAGAGTGGTGGGACCCTGGAGAGGAACGAGAGGGAGGTCAATGCAGCTCCCGGCACTCAGGTTCGCTTAGGCAGCGGGGGACTCCGCTGAGCTAGGGACGCTGCGGCCCCGAGGACAGCGATCTCGGGTCAGCGGGGACTCCAGGAACCGGGGCGGCGGCCGGCTCGCCCACACCGGATGTGGGGGAGGGGAGGGAGGCCGGCCGGGAAGGGAGCAGGCGCCGTGGGAGCGGGCGAGGTGCGCTGGGGGTGGGGCGGGTGGAGGGGGACTGAGAGTGGGAAGCCGGGGCTCCGCGCCCGCCCGGCGGCGGCGGCAGTGGCGGGGGGAGCGGGTGTCGTGGCGGTGGGGCCCGAGGACCGGCTCTGACTTCCCGGGCTAGGCCGCGACCCAGGGGCGAGGGGAGGCCGCGGCCACTCCCCTCGCCCTCTCCCCCACCTCCCCGGCCCCAGGCCACCCGGGAATCAAAAAAACTGGTCTAGTTACCAGAGAACAGAAACTTTACCGAACCGACGACACTATCCCCGACTCACGCGTGCTGCCACGTCTTTTCTTCTTTCCTAGTCGTTCTGCCTACCGCCGTCCTCACAGCAGCACCACCAGCAGAAATCCAATACTGCCAGCGTCAAAGATGGCGCCCGGCTACAGGCTCCGCTCTAAGACTGGGGCGGTAAAAGTGCCAGCACGACGCAGGCGCGAGGATTCTGGGAGACGTAGTTTCCTCTATGAGGCGACGCTTAAGATGGCGCCCGTTCACAGGGTCACGTGAGAGGGGAGGTGCTAGGCAACCGGGGCCGCCCTTGGCGAGGGACGCGTATTAAGGAAGTTACGGGTTTCTTGAAGCCATCTTTGAATTTTCTTTTTTGGGTGGTAGCGGGAGGGAGGCTTAAGCCATAGAAACTTATTTCCTTATTATTCTGGAGGCTGGAAGGCCAAGGCCAATCCTGTTGTGGGGTTTGGTTTCTTCTGAGGTCTCTCCTCTTGACTTGCAGTCTCCTCCTTGCTGTGTTCTCACAGGGTCGTCCCTTCCAGTTCCCATCTTTGATTTTGGTTTTGGTTTTGCTTTTTGTTTTCATCAAATGCGGTACTAAGTGAGAAACCCGCGGGCACTGTGTCTACCAGACAGCAGGCGCGGTCCGTCCTCCCCCGACGCGTTGGCTTGCGGAATGCTCCTCCCCACCGAGGAGACACCTGCTCTGGGAATAAAGGACTTGGCCCCTGCGCTGTCGAGGGACTTGTGCGTGTTGGGCGTGTATTTTTATGTGCAGAAGTGAAGTTGGGCTTTGGGGGAAGTTCTGTTTCTTTAAAAAAGGGGTTTTTGTATTGGAAAAATCACGCTCTGAAAATTGAACATCAGCTGTGGCCTCCTCGTTCACATGAGCCTGTATTTCCCATTTGAATGTTTTTACCTTTTTTCTCCGATTATAAAAGTAATACATGGGAGCAGTTTTTTAAAAATATGTAAATAATACAGATATACATAGAGTGGAAACTTTACATCTCCATTAATCTCATTCCTGAGAAATAATCTCTCGTGAATGTAACATACTCTAACTTTTTTATATGCCAACATTTAACTATATTACACGGATAAATGAAGAGCCTTGAAATCCTCCCTGAGTGACAGGGTCTACAGAACTTGCTCATGTGGCAATATTTTACATGATCCTAAATGACACCTAAATAGACTGACCAGACAGACGTCCTGTTTGAAATGAGGCAGAAAACGACGGTACTGTCCTGTTTTAAATGGTGCATCTGGTCAGCCTGGGCTCACTGGGCGCAATTCAAGGCGTCAGTAGGCTGGCGGTACGTGCCGCTTGAAATGGGACAGGACCGTTGTTTTTGTCCTGTTTAAAACAGTACATCTGGTCAGCCTGTGTCTAAAGGATACTGCCCCCACCAGAGACAGTTCTGCTACTAGGAAAGGATAGACTTGATGGTAGAGCAGATGGGACTTCAGGCACCTTTCATTACCTCTTGGGCTTGTTCTGCCAATAACCAGTGTGGTGAAGGAGTCCGGCCAGTCCACGACCAGATCCCGAGTCTCCTCACACTTGGGCTTTTATCTTTCAGAGTGAGAAGTCACAGCGTTAGAACCTTAGACCCAGTCCCTTCCTTCCATGGCAACATTCTGTGATTGCCATGTCAACCAGGCCAAACCAGAGGTTCCTGGGAACCTAATTCTGTTTGTGCCACAACAGCTCGATTTTTTTCAGTTTAACACAGGGCCTTCCAAGCAGCGCAAGGGCTTTGCAAGCGGCAGTCCTGGTCTGACCAGTGTGCTATGTGGAGCTAAGGTATCAGTGTAAGATCCATCTTATTTCACAGACTTCTGAAAGAAAACAAAACAAAAAAAGAGACCTGCCAATTAAACTCTGAAAGGTCATTGATCAGAGATGGCAAATTTGGAAAGGATGTCCGTCTTAGAAGGAATGAAATACAGTATTTTAAAGATGAGAATAGGCTAAGACTATGCAGATTGTTTTGTAATTTGCCTTTTTTTTTCACTTCACAATGTATTTTGAATATCTTTTATTCATAACACATTGGTTATCCCTGTTAGAGACCCACCATGTTCTTCTTAACCCATACCACCTGTCAGATAAAAGAGACTTCAGAACAAGGCATGTTACCAGTAATAAAGAAAGAATTAAATAATGACAAAAGAGTCAATTCACCAAGCAGGCCTTACAATCCTAAGTGTGCATGCGACTAACAGTAGAGCTTCAAAATATTGAAGACAAAATGGGTAGAACTGGAAGGTCAGAGAGGCAAATCTGCAATCACATTCAATGCTTCTCTCTGAGTAATTGCTAGAATAAGCAGAAGGAAAATCGGTCAGGATACAGATAACCTGAACAACACTATCCACTGTTGGGAAGATTTCCTGGGGACCTAGAGACCAAACAAACAGACGGACAACTCCAGCATTACATCAGGAGTTAAGGCAGTTGACACACAAGGTGTGTCTTGGGCGGGCTGCAAGACGAGGTAGATGCCCTTTGTGCTGAGTGGCAGGCCCTAAGAATTATGCGGAACAGAGCAGGATGGGCAGGGGCCCTTGTGATCTGCCGCAGATAAAGGGGAAATGCCCTACATGCTTGTCCAGGGCCATGCATCAACCTGTTCCTGGAAGCAGCACAGGGGCCTGAGGGTGGGTCACACAGGCTCTGAGGGTGTTTAGTGAAGCAATCTCGGCTCTGGCCAGGGTCTAGCTGGAGGGTCCAGCAGCGGTCACATCCCAGAACAGGCTCTCGTCCACAGAACCAGCTTGACCTGACATTGTCAGAGCATTCCACTCGAGAGCAGCTGAACGCATACTCCTCCCATGTGAGGTTCTGCAAGACGAGAACGCGCCTGGACAGTTACGTTTTGAGCTGACAGTATCAAGTATGGGCTTTCTCCTCTTCTAGAGAGTTAGGGTTCTCCAGGACACCTGAGCCAAACCTGGGCTCTGTCGGAGATTCTCAGCCCCCTGAGGGCGCATCACCTAGCGATCTTGTAAATTTAGCCAACTGGAGACCTCCCGGCCTGCGGCCTCCTGGTACCTCCCAGGGCACTGGTGGCTCTCTGTGGCTGCCTTCTGCTTTGATGTTTGCTGTGACTTCCAGGAAAGGAAGCACCTCCCTTAGCTTAATACCCTATCTGGTACCTAATCTAAATCAGTTTATCAGGGAACCTGCAGGTGTGCCAGGGTGAGGCGGCCCCTTCCCACCCCCTGCACTGCACTGATCTTTCTGCTTCCCTAAATCGTATAGCAGGGTTTGAGAAAGGACCGGACTCATTATCATCAGAAGAATGACTCCGTTGTGCAGCTGTGGTAGACAAAATCATGTGCCCCTGCCCCCAACAGGTTCGGATCGAATTGGGATTCTGAGATGGGGCGCGCCTCCGGGATTGTCTGGGCCGGCCCACTGTGGTCACAGGAGAATTACATATGTCATTTAAGAGGAATCGGTGAGAGTCCTAGAGGGAAGCGTGGCAGCAGAAATAGAGGCTGGAGTGTGTGCCCTGCGACAGAGGATGAGCCCCCGACCGTGGGGGGAAGGAAGCCTCTAGAAGCTGGAAAAGGCAGGGGAACCGGTTCTTCCTCGGGGCCCCCTGTGGGAATGACAGCCCTGCTGACCCCTTGGTTGTAGTCCTCTGAGACCCAGTTCAGATTCTGCCTTTGAGAACTCAAGAAATTCATGTTGTTTCAAGCCTCGAAGTTTGTGGCAACAGAAAACTAATCGAGTCGTCAAATTTATCCATCTCGCTTTTCGTAGCTTTCACATTTAGGAAGAGTGTTAGCCCTCTGGGCTCATAAGGCGTTCCCCCTTGTCTCTTTGGAGGAACTTCCATGGTTTTAGATTTTATTAAATTGAAGGGACCAGCTGGATTTTGCCGTGTATAATGCGCACTTTTTTGCCCACATTGGTGAGAGAAAAATAAGGGTGTGCATTATACCTGGGTAGTACGAATCCCGTATCTATAAAAATGTTTTGAATTCTTTTATTTATGCTTATGAGTTAAAAGTGTAACTCTAGTAAATAACGATATCCATATGCAAAGTAATGTTAAAAAAATTAATGCTAAAACTCCTTTATAATACAAAAAACAAGTCCTTAAATATAAACAAATAAATGTTTGAATTAAAAAAATTAGAACAAAAGATTTTTTCCCCTGAACGTTTGGGCCCAAAATGTGGGCGCGCATTATACACAGGGGCGCATTGTATCCGGTACTGCAATTGAGCATTTAATTGAACTCAGAATTTCCTGGCAGCTGATGTGAGAAAACAAAGCTACAAAGGGAAAGAAAAACATAATTTTATAGGACGTCTTTTATCCGTTAATTTGTAAACATTCTCAGAAGAAGACCTACACAGAAGGGTTCCCTATCTAATACGAGTCATTAATCATCCCCAACGTGGGGGAGTGCACGTAAGCCGCTGTAACTGTCTTGGTGCCGTGTAACCACGAGTTTACTTTGTCCAGGCCCCGCCCCCAGCTGTGGCAGCTGGGACGCCCCTTCCGGCCGGGGGGTGGCAGCTATCTCAGCGGCCCCCTTGGACCCTGTGACTCTTCACGCACTCGGTGCCGGTGCCGTGAGGACTCCCTCTGCCGGTCCGGATGACGCGGCGCTGCCCGCTGCTCCGTCCTCACTGCTGGTGCCGCCCCGCTGCACCTGACCGGGCCTCGTGTCCCCTCCCTGTGCCGCCAGCACTGCGCCCTGTGTGTGGCAGCGCCGGGTGGGGTGACTCTGAGGGCCCTGAAGAAATCCCCCCACAGCACAGACGTGAGCCGTGGAGAACCCCCTCCTGGAGTCACCTCCCTCCCGCTTTCGGCTGCGACAGCAAACCCCGCAGACATTTGTCTCTCACAGTCCTGGAGGCTGCAAGTCCAAGATCAAGGTGCCGGCAGGTCTGGTGCCTGGTGGAAGCCCCCTACCTGTCTTCCGGCTGTGTCGTCACATAGTAGACGGGTGAGGGGCCCTCTGGGGTCCCCTTTATGAGGGTACTAACCTCCTTCATGAGGGCTCCATCCTCATGACCTAATCACCTCCCAAAGGCCGCGCCTCCAGATGCCATCGCCCTGAGGATCAGCTTTCAACACGTGAACTTGGGGGGCACACAGATGTTCCATCTCTAGCACCCTTGCAGGTGTCTGTGAGGCCACTACACCTTTGTCCTCGAGGCCCTTGCCTGGCACGCTCTTGAGGTGATGCCGACAAGATGGCCCTGGGTGCAGGCACCTTCCCCTGGTGACGCTCTCGATGCCATGCCCACCAGTGGGTGGCCAGCTGCTGCATAGCCTCCTGCCCGTTCTGGCAACGTGTTCTTCCTCCTGGGGCATCGAGCACTGAGCAGGAGAAGTCACCACCCCCAGGGACAGGGCCAGCGAAGGAGAAAAGGACCTCTCCCGAGCCGCGCACACCTCAGGCTGGCCTCTGTCACCTCTGGGTCCTGTCCCGTGGAGCAGGGACATGGCGCAGTTGAGAGTGGTGTACGGTAGGACCACTCCTCTCACTCTCAGTAAGCCGAGGGGGGTGGCGACCCCTAACAGCCGGTGGCACTCTGACCTCACGGGGCGCAGCGTTCTAACACCTTTCCTGCCTGGCCTGAGGCCTTAGCCTCGATCTCAGCCTTTTGTGGTACAAACAGGTGGACCAACACCTCATCATCCGTCACCGGTTATCAATAACCCGCCTTGTGCTAAGAGCCAGGGTGACTGCCAAGGACTTACATACAGTGAAGGCAGACGAGGTCCGACCTGGCGCCACCGGCAGAGACGCAGACGCACGGGGCAGGGACGTGCAGTGAACAGAACAACGCGCACAGCCGGGCCCGGAACGGGGGTGCTTTAAGGTCACCTGCGCTGCAGAAGCAGGGGCAAAGGCCACGCTTACCTCACTGGGGCGAGGCTTTTGTCTTTGCTTCCACTTTTATTCATGCTTTTTCTTGAAATAATTCACAGAAGCGCTGCAAAGACAGTGCAGAGTTTCTGTAGAGCCTTCACCCCCTTCCCTGAACGTTAACATCTAAGGAGCCAACATCGATATGCTCTTAACGAAAACACAAATACAAGGCACTGTAGCGTTGTACGCCTGAAACCTATGTAATCCTGGCTAACAGATGTCACCCTAATAAGTCTAACAATAAAAATGAATTAAAAAAATAAAATAAAACACAACTTGTCTCGAATTTTGCCACTTTCTTCTGCTAATGTCCTCTGTCTGTACCAGGATGTGATCCAAGCTTCCACGTGGCACTTAGCCGTCGTGCATCCTCAGGGTCCTCGATTCTCACAGATTCTCAGCCTCGGCGTTTCACGACGTTCACACTTTTAAGAGTTCTGCTCAGGTTCTTTGCAGAACGTCATACCGTGTGGGCTTTCTGATTTTGTTTCTCATGCTACGACTGGGGCTGTGGATTGGGGGGGAAGAACCTCACAGAGGTGAAGTGGCCTTTTCCTTAATTACGTAGCAATGTGATGTCTACCGCCAGGGAGTTATCCCTGACCACGCGGTCCGGCGGCGTGTCTCCCGAGCTTCTCTGCTTATAAATTTCCTTCCCGCCATCCCACGCTCTGGTGTTAGAAAACAGTCGCTAAGTCCAGCCCACCCTGTGGTGATTTTCTTTCTGCCTCATTTCTTCTGCATTTATTAGCTGTAATTTATCTGTAAGGAAGATGTAGCCCTTCCCTCCCTGCTACTTGTTTATGTGACCGTTGGCATAGGTAGCAATCAGGGGTATTTCATTTCGTTCTCTGGGTTATAAGCTTACGTTACAGTTGTTTGTGTTTATCGCTCAGATTGTTCTAGCTTTGCCTTCGAGTGTTCTTTTGGTTGGCTCCTTTGGACAAGCCCTCCTCATCTCTCCTTGACCTTGCTTCTCCTGCCCATCCTTCTCTGGTTCCCTTCCCTTTCTTGCTTTTTCCCCAAGGTGATCAAGCTCATCCTGTGCTTTCCCTGGCCCAGCCCTAGAAATCCCCATTCCCCCAGGAACCCCTGGTTCCTGTTATTGGAGAACGATATTTAGAACCAAGATCTGAGTGCTAAGTGTGTTCATCACTACTGGGGTGCCATCGCTTCTAGGCCCTCTTGTGAACAGAGCTAAGAAATGTGCCAACACTATCCTTTATCTACCTTTATTTCTGTATGTATTCAAACTGTACCCCCAAGTCTAATCCAGCCCCACAGAGCTCACTGGAGCCTTTCCTATGTTATTTGTTACTTCTTTCTCCGATCGTTAGAAACCTGCCCACAACACGTAGATGATGTACTGTAGAATTGCACACCTGGGACCTATGTAAATTTTACTAGTCAATGTCACCCCAATAAACCTAACAGTAAAAGAAAAAAGAAAACTGCCCCCCTGATTTAGAATATATTCACTTATTGTTCAGACTTCGTATCCGTACTGTTTTCCAAAGTTCGTTAGGCGGTTCCCTCCCGCCCTGCCCCATGCAGTGGTGTCATGTCACTGAAATACGGTGACATTCATTCCATCTGCGACCCACCACAGGTTCTCCCCACAGCCTGGTTAAAGTTTTAAAATTTGCATGCAATGGAAGCCACGCTATAGTAACCCTTTTTGGGTGTGTCAGGCATGTGGCACCACAGGTCCCAACGGAACACCTCCACCCCCCCAAACCCTTCTTTGTCTCAAACTCCTCCCTGTCCCCCAAACTGCGGTTTCTATCCCCATAGTTTCGGCCTTTTCCACAACATTACATCAATGGAGTCACGCGCGACGCAGACGTCCGGGCCTCGCTTCTAACTCGGGCCGCACACGCCGAAGTCTGCCCACGAGTCCGTGGTTCGTTCTGTTCTCCTGCGGAGAACGGACTCCGCGGAACGAACCGCCGCGTGTACGCATCTGCGCGTCGAAGGAGACGTGCGTCATCTCCAGCCCAGGGCACAGGCACGTGACGCTGCTGTGGCCGTCCTGCGTGGCCTTCTCTGGGAACACAAGGGTTCAGTTCACCTGGGTAGGTCCCGAAGAGGGGCACGGCGGGGTCACAGGCGCGTCTGCCCGAAGAGATCGCCAAACAGCTTTCCAAAGTGGGTGTTAGGCTTTGCAGTGCCGTCGGCCGTGAGGGGCAGGGCCTGGCGCCCCACATCTGGCTCTTCACCCTCATTTTAAAGTGGAAATTGTCCCCCCCACCCCACCCCCACTTCTCCCTTCCTTTTAACCTCTGCCCAGACTTCAGCGTAATCTGTATTTTTGCTTCCAGCCTGCTGGTGTCAGTGAAGGGAATGAGTTGAGGCGAGCTCCCCACTGGGCTCTTCTTCCTTTTCCTGACCCCCCTGCAGGCAAGCGCTCAGGGTGGCGTGAGAGAGCGGCACCGGCCGGAGCACAGTTTCCCGCTGGCCCCCCAGCCTCCGCTTTGGTGAGCCCCTTAGCTCCCTGCTCCTCGCGGCCTCTTTTGAGTCTAACTGGACAAACCCACTGCAATACAAGGACGGGCCGGGTCTTTACTAGAAGACCCGACGTGGCTTTGGACCCGGCAGGACACACTACTCCAGCTGGGCGGCTGGGTCGTAATTCATCAGGAAGAAGACCTGTGTCTGGCCCCTGCCGGGAGGCCCTGTCCCCAACACGACAGCCTGCATATTCTCGTAGTCATCAGAGTCCTTGCTGGACACCGGTCCTCCATGTTTCGGCTGACAATTCGCAGACTCCTCCAAATCCAGGAACCTCCCGGACTGCATGACCAGCTGGACATGGGTCCCTAGCCCATCTGTCCTGCCCTCTCCACAGTCTGTGTCTGAGGATGTCACTTCCTGTGCCTGCTGCTGGCTTCTGCTGGGATCTGCTTGTGGGACGTTTTCGTAATCTCTGCAGCACTGAAGAGACGCCCAGGGGTCCTGCCCTTGCATGGCCCCGAGCCCCAGCCCGGCCATGTTGACGTAGTCATTCGAGGTCTGGGAGGAACCACCCTCATCGCTGAGTGAATCACTGCTCTCGGCTCCTGGAGACCCAAAGCGGGTGCATTCGCTGGCGTTCCCGCAGCCCTCGTCCCTGTCCCCGGGAAACTGCAGCTCCTGGGCACTTGAGATGACAAAGAGATCCCTGGGCAGGGTGCTGGTAGAAGCTAGCGTCTCAGGAATGTCTTCTACTACGAGGACGTTGACATGATCTCTCGAATCCTCCGAGGAAATGCTCGGGCAGCCTCCCGCCGCTCCGACGGGGTCGTGCTGTGCGGAGCGAGTGAGGGTCCTACTCCTCAGGGGCCACGCGGCCTTGTCGTGGACGCCCCCAGGATAGCCCGCGGTGTGGGCACGGGCCCTGTGCAGCTGGAGGGCACTGCCTGCCTGGGAGGGCTACGGACAAGAAGAGGACGCCGGTGACCAGACAGAAGCAGAAGCGGACAAAGCCCGCCGTCCCCCCGCCCAGGGATGTCATCTGGTCGCGCGGTTCCCCACCTTGGAGAAAAGCCTTGACTCAGGGATCTCCAGATGCCAGGCCGGGAGGGGCAAAACGGGCTGCGTTCTGGGAGGGCAACAGTGAAAACCAACGACACCCGGCAGCTGGGCTTCCGCCACGCTGGGCCTTGGGCGGGGGGCCGGAGGCTGCTACCCGAGGGCACACGGGGGGCCGCGCAGGGCAGGGGCTGACGGTGGAGACCAGCTCGGGCTGAGGGTGCCCGCCCCCACCCACCTCTCTGTGCTGAGTTTGGGCAAGTCACCTAGTCTCTCCGCGCCTCAGTTTCCTAAGCTACAAAACGAGGATTATAATATCTGCATCACGAGGTTTTGTGAGGAGTGAGTGGATTACTACGTGTGAAGTGTTCAGAATGGCTGCTGGCCCACAGAAAACACTAGAAAACGCCACTGTTTTTGGAGGGGCAGCCAGCACACAGACTCAGCTGGTGAGTGCCAATTAGGGGTGCTGGTCTGATGGTCCCAGAATTTCGGAATTTTCAAGAAAACCTGGCCATCCGGCTTTTAAATTGTGACAGCTTTTAGATTTTGGAATGTTGGCTACTGGCTCCAAACGTTCCCCAAACGCCGAGTCGAAGCTAAATGAATCTGTGGGCGGCGCCCGTTCAGGGCCTCAGGTCCAGAGGCAACGCCCCCAGGACCCACGCCAGCTTGCTCTCCTGCCCTTTATCAGCAGGGCCCAAGGCGGGAGGCGGAGAAGCAAAGATGGTGACATGGAGGTGGCCACACGCGTGACGACCGTCACCATCAGTCGCATCACTGCGTTTGCTAGAGATGTGGCCGTGGAACTGAGGGGACGACTCTTGACCAAGCGAACAAGAACTGAGCCCTGGAGACGGGCACCCTGATCTTCACATCCGCCCCTCTGCCGTCCCTGTGCCTCTGCCCCACGCTGTGTGGGACCCTCAGAGCCAGAGCACCAGTTGTCATACTCCCCCTGTGGCCTCAAGGGGCAGCCCCCCTTTCTCACTTTGCACCCCTGCTGCGGGGCTCAGCGACCACGACTTACTTCTGCCGCTGAGGACGGCTGAAACCATCCGACACGAGCCCCAGACGCTGTCACAACGCAGGGTGCTAAGTCTGCTGGGAGCACCAGCGGCAGTGCTGGGACCTCGGTGACCCCTGGGGTGGTGCTCGTCGGGGTAAGCCCCGTGTCGTGTCTCTGGTGAAACTAACGTCTCCGCTGGGAGTGCTCAGGCCCCGGCGGCCTCCCTCACCCCGACGGCTGGCTCCCAGCCACCAAGTCCTTGCTTGTCCTTGGGCAGTGGGGGGGCCTGAGCTGGGCTTCCCGATTTATCAGTAGGGCCACAAGGGTAAGTGCCACAGGACACGCTGCTCCCGTGTGGTGACGGGATCGGGGACCTGTCACTCTTTCACCTCGGTCCTGCCTGAGACGAGGGACTTCCGCCCAGGCACCGCCGGTCCCCGGCCTCTTACCACGTGTGCTGAGGGGGGGCTCTCCGAGCTCCAGGACAAGAGGCTCTCGGTGCTGAAAATGCGTGTGCCCCGTGACTGCCGTCTCCCTGCAGGGACAGAGCGCAAACCCTGACGGCGACAGCCAGCCACGCCCAGCTTAGCCCCAACACGCCGCGTCCTGAGTGAAGTGGGCATTTGGGGGTGTGCTCTGAGGCCCGGAGCCCTCCCCAGCTTCTGCGGGGCCGGGGGACACCAGCACGGAGCTGCTGAGCGGGGAAGGAGGCTCCTGGTGCGAACCCCACTTCTGAAAGTCTCCCCATCCCTAGACACCCCATCTGTCCTCTGGTACCATAACATCAAGAACATCTAGATGTCCCCCGGTTCCCCTTCAGAACTTTCTAGCCCCCCCCCCATTGGAGTTGCATCCCAGAGTCTATCCCATTCTCCTCCATGCTCCCTGAAGAGCAGAAAGTTCTGGAAGGATAGGGAAGGTTGCTTCCAGGTGGTGAGAGGTGCATTCCGGGCAGGTGTTCGGTCTGCCTGGACCCCATCCGTTAGAGGGAAAAACCTGCCCAGCTCTTCCCGCCTCCGGGGCAAGAGCTCGTACCTGTTTGGGGCCTGCCGCCTGGGGGGTGCCCAGGCCGTAGGGGCGCGACCCTAACGCACAGGTGAGGCCCTCGCCCCGCGTCACAGCGAGAGAGGAGGGGACTCCTGGGGACGAAATGGCCCCCGACTGTCTTCCCACCCTTGCCCTGCGTCACGAGAACGAGGTCTGCAGACGTGACCGAGTCCCCGGGAGCCGTGGGGACGGGGGACGCGGTGGGCGCAGCAGGAGAGAAGACGGGCCCACGGCGACCGGGACGACGACTCAACGTGGAACCTCATGGGCCCTGAGCCTTCCGCAGCCACAGCCCAGGGGCTCGGGGCAGACAAGGGCCAGGGCGTCCTCGGGGGCAGACGGCTCGTCCCCGGGGAGTAACCTGGGCGCCACGAGATGCCAGGCGAGCTGGCTGGGCCTCGCGCATCCGGACATGGGACAGTCACGGGACTCACGCTTCTTCCGTCTATTCCGGTTCCACAGGACACACAGCACCGCGGCGACCAGGAGGAAGGCGAGGACCCCCGCGACCCCGGAGAAGATGCTGCCGTTCTGGTCTTGGTACCTGCGAGGACAACCCAGTGCCAGGACCCGCCGTGGAGGGCGGGGAGGTGCCAGGAGCCCCGGGTCTCGGAGCCCAGGGCTCGGAGTGGCGGCCGAGGTGGGGCGGGCCGCACGGGGGACGAGAGGGAAACAGGGCACAGGAGAAGGGACGGCCCCGCAGGAGCGACGCCCACTGGGTGCCAGGGGCCTGCACGTGACACTGACTGAATCTTTGCAGCAATCCCACCTGTGCGGCCAAGGGCCTGAGGTTTGGACCCGGAGCAGTGATGTCACACCCAAACATCACACAGGCAGGAGGCTCCGGGCCCAGGGACCGCGGCCTGTCCCGTGTCACACTGGCCTGCAGACTTGCAAGGTCACGTTCGTTCACCTGCCCTTGCTTCCTGTCATTCCTTCTCCGGGGCTCCCGGGCCGTCTCAGAGGAGGGGACAGCCCAGTTTGCACCTCGGGAGTGGCTCTGTGACAGCCCAGCCCATGTGCGTGGGTGACCGTCACAGCACCAGCCCGTGGGGCTGGTCCCCAAGCACTGCTCTGTTGGGGGTCAGGTGACCAGACGTCCCATGTAAAAGGGGACAGTGAACAACGGTCCTGTCCCATTTCACATGGGACGTCGGTCAGCCTGGTCTCACTGGCCTCAACTCAAGGAGTCCATGGGCTGAGCAGACGTATCGTGTGACACGGGGCGGCACCGTCGCCTTCTGTCCTCTTTCACACGGGACGTCTGGTCAGCCCAATTCGGTGGCATTTAACCAACTCAGTGCCCCGGGCAAGTTCCATGTCCCCTGCAGGTCCCCTGTGGGTCGGGGGTCGCCGCCCTGCGTTGCCCGCTGTAGCCACGAGTAGCCAGGAGGCTCCGGGAGGGCCCACGAGCAGACCTGTGCCCCCCAGATCCTGGGAACCGGTCGTCGCCGGGGGCCGTGTCGCCCTGACTCCGAGGAACTCGTTTGTGCAGCCTCCTCCCGGCCACGCCCCCCGCGCTGCCTGGTGCCGCAAACCTGTCCCGTCCGCGGCGGAACTCCGCTCCCGCCTCCGACAGCAGCTCGGCCTGACCCAGCGCTGACTGTCCCGCGCTCTGACGGCCCACTTCGCGTCACCCAGCGGGTTCCGTCGCTCAGACCTGGGCACCCATCCCACACGCTGTCCCCTCTGGCTCCTCCGCCCGCGCCCCGGCCGCAGCCGCTGCCTTCACGGGGGCCTCCCAAGGGCTCCCCATGCGTCCCCCCGGGCCCGGCGCCCGGCTGACACCCCTCCCCTGCTGCCGGCCCTGCCCGACTGGCCACCGGCCTGGGCTAACAGCCACAGGGGCGGGCCTCTGCCGGCTCCGGACCTCACTCCCGACCACTGTCCCTCTGACCTTGACCGCGGCGGTGTGCTCAGCTCGGCCCCTCCCCATTTCGTCCAGGAGGATGACCGTCAGCTCCTCAGACAGGTCCTCCCTGGCCACCCCTCCCTGGGCCGGTGGAGGGACCCAGGCTTCTGCCTGTGTGAACTCACGCCCCATCAGCGTTCCTGTCGGCCCCCAAAACAACATTCATTTCCCCAAACGCCAGCGATTTAAAACGTTCGAGGGCCGTCGGCCAAGCACCCGCCGTGTAGAGCGGAGGCCCCGTGTCACAGCGGGGCCTGCTGTCACCCAGCGCCGGGACGTGCGCCTCCGCGAGGAGTCCTGGGCCTTCGTGTCCGCAGGGGCTGCCGTCCTCGTCTCCACAGGACGCCAGGCGGCCCCCACCCGGCCCCCTCGCTGGCCCCTCGCAGTGTTGCTGCTGCGGTTTGGGGGTTTTTCTGTTTCTCTTTTTGCCGGTCGCTTGAGTCCCCGTTAACGGGGAGTCCGCGGCATGTTTTTACGCATGACCCAGTTTCAGGACCTAAAAATGTATCTTTGGGAAAACGGGGGCCTTTGGTTTTCATCATGGTGGGACCCCGTATTTTTCGGAGCAGAATTGGGGGGCTCTGAGGTGGCCAAGACTGAGGGCCGCAATCGGGGCCTCCGGGAGGTGAACTGCAGGCCAGGCAGTCAGACGGCGGGATACCCCGTCACCACGGCTGTCCCCGCCAACCACTGCCCTTATGCCCCAGTCCCCACACCTGTCCCCCGGCATCCTGAGCGAACCCCCATCGCCGTGAGTCCGATGGCCTCCGCCAGCCCCAGCCTGCTTGGAAAGGGTCGTAGCACTCGGGGTGGGAGCCCCCCGCCCCCCAGCGTAGACCTCAGGGAAGGGGGGCGCTCACGGCCCCCAGCCACGTACCCCTCGCTGCCGCGGGTCTCCTGCAGAGAGCTGGGCTCCGGGGTCGTCCCTCGGGTCTCCGACAGGGTTGGGGTGACGCCCTCCATCGTCCCAGGGGCCTCTCCGGCTCAGCGTCTGCCCCGGAGCCTTCTCAGAGCCTCAGCCGGCCGGCCGGCCCGTCCGCCGCGCTCATCCCTCGGCTTCTCCCACGCTGCTGTCCCGCAGGAGGAGAGGGGGGGCTTTCCGCCGGGCCTGTGGGGGGAACCACCCGTTTTCTGGTCCTTCGTAGCTAAGCGTAACGGAAACCCTCCTGGTGTCCCTGTCTTCCACACAGTCCCCGAGCACACGGGAGCTTTATTTCCAAAGTCCCTCGCAAAACGAAAGTCTCTGGGTTTAAACCACATCCAATCCTTCTCTCTAGAACCTTCTCCCCCTCCCCCACCCCAACAAACTCCCTGCCTGGTGTCCACCCCTGAAGTGTCAGCCTGGGTTGACACAGAACACAAACACAGCAGGTTTGGCTCTACCTGGGTGTGCCCACAGTGCCCGCCATCCGAGGGGGACCGTGCCACAACCCCGGCCTTCTGGTGACAGTGTGAGGGACACGGGCGTGGGGGACACGGGGGTGGGACCGGCCCAGAGGTTCCGGAGAGGCTCCATGACGAGCGCATCTTCCCCAACCGCCAGAGCGGAGAGGGAAGAGGGTCAGGACAGGACATGACGGCGCAGACAATGGGGCTCGGGCCCAGGACAAAGCACGGCGGCACCGGCTCTGTCCCCTGACGGGCCCCGTGCGCTGTGGGGACTGTGGTTAAAGAGGTGCCAGGTGGCCGGGCTTCGGGGAGCGGTCGCCCCGGTTTCTGGGCTGTCCGCGGGGAGGAAGCCTCCAGGTTTACCGCCTCTTTCAGCTGCTCTAAGGAGAACCGGATGGTGGTCTTCAGACCCCAAGGCGGACCTCTGGCCCCCGAGGCTGATCTGCGGCCGGGGACAGCCACAGCGTTTCCGTACAGCGGCCTGGGCGACGCCGACGAGCTGATCTGTGTCCCCCCCCCCCCCCCCAGAACCTGTGTTCTGAGTACGACGCCACCACGGAGCTGACGCCGGCTCGGCCCCCGCCGCCCGCCCGCCCCCGAAGGCCTGCCCTCGGGCACCCGGCTGCTGGCTGAGGTCTTGCTCAGGGCTGTTCCGGAGGAGACCCAGTGGGTCCTGCTTGTCTGAGACGGGACAGAAACCAGCGGTGCCGTCCCGTCGCACACGGCGCGTCCGGGCGGCCTGGTCTCCCGGGGCTAGGTCCCGGGGGCCCGCGGGGTGACCGTGTGACTGCCTGAAACAGGACAGGAGCGATGTTTCCTGTCCCACCGAAAACAGGACGTCTGGGCAGCCCACGTGCCCCGCTGGGTACCCCCCACGTCTACCTAAAGCGTTCGCGTGGGTTTCTGACCCCCTCCCCCTTCCTCTTACCAATCTCCTGAAGCTCCGCATCTTGGGAGAGCCCCCCAAATACGGGGGTCACTGCGAGGGTGTGAGGAAGGGCCTCCGGCCTTGATTCGCACAAGGACAGGGGTCCCCAGACAGATGGCAGGAGGACCCCCAGCCCCTCATCACCACGCCTCTGTCCAGCCCCTTCCCCGAGCTGCCGTCCCCCTGCGTGCATCAGGGCCCCCAGGGGAGGGGTCCCCAGGCTGGCTGTCCCAGAGCTCTGCTGTTCCAGGTCTTCCCTGTCCCCCACCGCCACGCAGCCTTACCTGGCAGGAGGCAGAGACGGCTCACAGGTCCTCGAGCTGGAATCCGGGGCTGAGTAAGGACTAGGGCTCCTCAGGGGACACAGGTCTGTGGCCCCCCCATTAGTGGCCGGGACTCTCGGAAGAGCGCGGCGCCCCAGGCCTGTCCGGAGCCTCTGCGGCCAACGGGAGACTGCGTGGGGACCAGGGACTTGGGAGACGAGAGCGGGGAGGCAGGGAGGACCGAGCCTTGGAGCCCTGACCGCTTAGAACACGTTTTCCCTGAGAGACCGCCCCCTGCATGTGACCGTCCCTTATCTGCCCGCCTGCGGGAGTCAGACCCGTCCTGCCTCAGGTCCCTGCTTCCCTCCCGCCCCGGGCTGGGGGCAAACGGCCCGGAGCACACGGAGCCCCGGGCCCCCAGCCCGGCTGTGCCCGCCCCTGGGACGGCCGAACCCGGAAAGCACACGTGGGGCGCCGGGCGGGAAATTCCTCCTCATTCCTGGAAAACGGGGCAGACGCGTCAACCGGATGGCTCGCGTGTCCCTTTAACCACTTTTAATGGTGCCAGAGGTCGAAGGTGACGGACGAGGGCTGTCCGGAAAAAATCCAGCCACCGGCGGGACAGCGAGACGGTTGCATGGCTGGACACTTTCTGGACAGCCCTCGTGGGACCCTACCGCACTCCACGGGCTCACGATGGCATCCCGGGCCGGAAGGCCCCCGACCTTAAGCCGGGACTTAGGGGGAAGGAGTGCCTGATCCCATGGCGCGCTGCCGCTTCCCCCAGAGACAGAACCTCAATCAGTCTGGAATCTTCCGGTCAAGCACCAGCGAGGCCGTCTGTCCCCTGGGCCCTCTCCATGTCCCCCCTCCAAGGAAGAAGAGGCGAACCTACATGACAAAAGCCGCGCCGTGCCCTGTCCCCACAAAGGAAGAGGTCCTGGTTTCAAATCATCTTTCCTTCTTTTTCTTCCTGCTCGTAACTCCCCTGCCCCCCAGCGCCCCGTTGGGACCTTCCGTTGGGCGCATCCCTCCCCAGGCTGCACGGGGCGCCCCAACCCCGTTAAGTCTTCGCATTCCCTCGGCCGGACCTCGTTTTGCACAGAACTACGCACAGCCCGTGGTGGGGGCGGGGGAGACGGGAGCCCGGCACTGGGACGGCGACGTGAGTTCAGGCCCCGCACCCCACGCCGCCGGCCCCGCTAACGTTCTGGGGCGTTTCCTTAGCGTGGGCCTTAGGGAGGGCTGCGGGGGTGGGGCAGGAGCTCGGTGCAGCGCTGCTGTGAGCGCAGTGACACCTCGGAGGCTCTCCGCACGCGTCCCGCGCAGACCCCGCTTTTTGTCACCTGTGCGCGCGCTCAGGGCCTTCGCACGACCACTCTCTCCATTTGCGCGGCCGTTTGTCTCTTGTAAAATCTCAATGAAAGAAATCGCCTTTTGAAGCGTTGATACTGATTATTTCTGGGTTCGCGCGCTTCAGGTATTCTGCTTTATTTGGACACTTATTGCTTGAATTATTACAAGGATCAGGTGTCACTGTTTTATTTTAAAAGGTCGTTATTTTAATTAAAAAAAACAAACCCAAAAACGTGCCCTACGGCCACCACCTCCGTGAACCTTCCCGCCTGAGAACCAGGTTCTCGCCGTGTCGCCACGGCCACACACGATGGAGCCTCTCGGTCACCGGGACTGGTTGTTGGGACGTCTGTCTCCCCGGGGGGACTTGGACGCCCCCGCCCCCGCCCCGGGCAGGGACGGCTTTGCTGCGGTCCGTGTCCCCCGGGCCTGGCCGGCGGGGTGCGCTGGGCCCTCCGAGTCCTCCCAGTGCGCGCGCTGCTGTCAGTGTACGAGCACAACGCGAGGCACCGAGCGAGATGCCGGCTTAATGGTGACAGTCCCCCCACGCCCTTGTGTTACTTGTGTCCCGGGGGCCTTCTCCAGCCCAGTCCAGCCTGAGACGGAGACCGGGGGCAGCAAATCCTGTTCAGTTCAAAGCTGGCAGAGCGCAGGGTTGGGGCAGAGACCTGCGAACCATTTCTCTCACTTCCCTGCTCCCTGCCCCCCTCCGGCCCCCAAGGCCCGCGGGAGAGGGCGGAGAATTCGCCAGCAAGGCACGTGGTCAGCCCAGGGGGCCGTTTCTGCTCCCCACTCGGGCCAAGCTCAGGGGAGGGGGTGGGCTGGCCCGGCTGACAAGGCAAGGGGACCCCTTCCTTAAGCCTGAGAGCGGGGCGGACTTGTGGCGTGGGCCCTCTGGAGGTCACCTGTGGGCAGCCTGCCCCCAAGTGTGCTGGTCACTGCAGAGCCACGGGACAGAGGCAGCTGTGAGGCACGTCCGACCAGCAGCCTGGGCCCCTGGCCTCCCTGTGGCCCCAGGCGCGGCCGGACCAGGCACGCCCTCAGCAGAGGGAGCTGGGCGGGTGGCGTCACGTCGGAATGCAGTGCGGGTGCGGGGCGTGACAGGACGCAGGAGCCCACGGCCATGTGACAGCAGGAGAGGCTGGTCACTGTTTTCTCTGGTCCCTTCCGTGGGGTGAGGAGACCCTCATTTCAATCAGGTCATCGACCGGGGCGCCCCGAGCACACTGGGGTGGCAAGCGCGGTACCTGAATGTAGTCGGGACCAGCATTTTCCTTGCACGACGTGTGCGTCGTAGGGCCAGAGCCGGGCAGCGGGCTGGGCTTTGCCTGGATCCGTTGGCTCGGGCCCGTCCAACCTGCGGCCCAGGACGGCTGTGGACGCGGCCCGACACAAACCCTCAGAACGTGAGGTTTTTAAAAACCTTTTCGGGGACTTGGCCAGCTCATGAGCTACGGTGAGTGTGAGCGTGCTCAGTGCGTGGCCCAGGGCAGCCGCGAGGCTGGACACTGCTCCTTCCGCGGCTGAGGTGTCGCAGGAGGCGAGGCCCACGTGCCCGGCGTCCGCCTGCCCCTGGAATCCGGCGCACGGCAGCCCCTCCAACTGGAGCACGGGCCCTCCCGGCAGCCCCAGCGCCAACCCTCCCCTGATCCCCATTTCACGAGGCCAGCCTCGCCACGGCTGCCATCGCCCCCGCCCCCAGCCCCCCGTCTCCCGCAGTCCCAACCCCCAGCTTCCTCGATGTCCTCGAAGAACGCACCCAGGCCTCCTGCCTCGGGGCCCTTGCCGTCCCTGTGCCCTCGGCAGGCACCTCCTCTCCACGCGTCTCCTGCACGGCTCGCCCTCGCTCACTCTGCGCCCCCTCACGTCTCTGTCGGGGGGACCTCCCCAGACTCCTGGCGCCCCCCCCCCCGACACTGTCCCCTTCTCCCTGGTCCTCGCTGACACGTGGCGCGCTGTGTATTGACTCGTTTTCCCCCTCTGCCACGAGGACAGGACTTTGTTTTGTTGCTTGCTGTGTCCCCCGTGCACGCATGATGAAGACTTGTCATGTGAATGATGGAACCGACACCCCCGGGGGACACACGCCTGAGCCTGCTCACAGACTCGGTCTGATGGGGTTCTGGAAGAAAATGCAACAGCTTTCTGGGGCTCTCAGGGCTGTGGGGCCATCCGTCCTGGTTGCATGCAGAGGTGGCTGAGCCCACGTGGAGCTGGGACCAATGTCATGGCAGGTGTGTGACAATGCCACATTCCGGGGGACTTCGAGCAGTGAGGAGAGACGTCGTGGAGGCCTTCTCCCAGGTTTGGGGATGCAGCTTTGGACCCCAGAGCAGGAACGGAGACTGAGAGAGCCGGAGCAGCCTGGGGTCACACGGCCGCCCGGCGGCAGGTTCAGGGTGACAACCCGGTTCTGACTCCCAGGCCCCCATCCTGCCGCCGACGCCCAGCGAGCCAGCCGGCTTCTCTCTAACTCTTTGCCGCCCCAGGGGGGTAGCTCTGCGGACTCCCACACTACGGCTCATTCCCACATCCGATTCCAGAGTCACCCAGACAGCACCCTCAGCAGGCTGGGCTGACACCGGGTCACCTGCGGACACACGGGGAACTGCGACGGAGACCGGGCAGAGAGGCGCCCGATTGGGCTTTGTGTACGGCCGCTCGTTCCTTAACGACCCACCTGTGTAACGGCTCGGACCAGTTTGCCAGTGTGACCTGTGTGACCTCCGTCTGTGTGACCCCGGGAACCCCCTCTCCAGTCCGTCTCGTCCCTGCCGTCGGTTAGAAGTATTCACTACACGAAACGTTTGAAGTCACCAGGACTGCGTACTTCGTCTAGAACTGTGGAGCCACGTGACAGCCCTGGAAGGACACCAACTCCATGGCGCCCCGACACCCCACGAGACACCCACCTTTGAGCTCCTTACGGAGCAATTTGCTTAGGGACCTCGTCGGACCCTGGTCGTTAAGTGAGGAGTGCTTACGGTGAATCACACAACCCGCCGCAGTGCCACCCAAGCTGGGATCACTTCAGAGGTGGCTAATCTCCGGGACTTTATTGGTTTTTGAAGCTCCAGCTGACCGGGAGGCCGAGTGCGTGTTTTTCCGCCACCTGGGCTCTGAGTCACCTCTGGGCAGCGAGCTTTCGGGTCTTCAAAGCGTGATCTGAAATCCTCGATGTTCAACTGCCTCCTTGCAGAGACGGGAAGCCCTGCGAGGCGGGGTGGGCTCGGGACCCGAGTCCCCTGCCTCCCGGGCTGCACATGTCACCGTCTCCCGCCACCTCTCTCATCTTCCTGTTTTAGATTCTCTGCCAAAAAAGTGAGCAGGAAACCCTTCAAACCCGCCTCCCTCCCCCTCAGCAGCAGCAGCTGCGGGTCAGGTTTGGCGGGGAGGGTGCGGGGACCCACCCCAGGGAAGGGTCTGGATGCCCAGGGAAGGTGTGCTCCCTCGTGTGTGCATGTGCGTGTGTGTGAGCCCTCACGTGCATGCGTGTGTGTGTGTGCATGTGTGTGTGTGCGTGTGTGTGCACCCTCACGTGCATGCATGTGTGTGTGTGCATGTGTGCACCCTCACGTGCATGTGTGTGCGCCCTCACGTGCATGCATGTGTGTGTGCATGTGTGTGCCCTCACGTGCATG
>PVJL010007497.1:0-77342 GCA_004026885.1 Lyroderma lyra | reverse complement strand
CATCTGTCACAGGGCACTTTGGTTGTTTCCATGTTTTGGCCACTGTGAACAGCGCTGCAATGAACATTGGGATACATAAGTCTTTGCGGACAAAGGTTTTCAAGTTCTTTGGGTAGATCCCCAGAAGGGGGATTGCTGGGTCAAATGGTAGCTCCATTCCCAATTTTCTGAGGAACCTCCACACTGCCTTCCACAGTGGCTGTACCAGTTCAGTTTTTTTTATAGACTATTCCTTCATGTTTGGTTTGTCTGATGTTTTCTCATGATTAGATTCAGGTTATGTATTTCCAGCTGGAATACCACATAAGCAATGTTGTGTGCTTCACAGGGACACATCTGGAGGCCACATGATGTCCTCCAGCTCCTCACTGGTTGTTAATCTCGATCACCCAGTCAGCATGTTATCTGGTTTCTCCCGTTTAGTTACTATTTCCGCCTCCTTTGTGACCAATCAGCAGTCTGTAGGGAAATACTTTAAGACCATATAGATGTTCTGCTCTTCAGCAAACTTTCTTCCCTAAATTGAGCATTCTCTGGTGATTCTTATTCAGGTCAATCTTTATACCTTGATAGTTGCAAAATGGTGATTTTTTTCCCCTAGAACTTCCATTTTTTAACTGGAATGTTACTGCATGAAATAAGGAACTATACATCCCAGTCTCACTGCAGTTTTGTAACTAAATTCTCATAGAAGTGTCCTGTAGGACTTTCAAGAAATCTCCTTAAAAGTACAGGAGTGAGGAGCTGGTACTCATCTCCCTCCTAAATCCTTTCTGCTGCTTATAACACAGACATAATAGCTGGAGGTCTGGCAGCCAAACTAGACCACAGTGGAACTTGCAATGAAATTCTCAAACTGAGGATGACAGAGCAGAAAGACTGAAACTTGGATCCCTGACGACACCATGATGCTTCCACACCAGCCCTGGACTGCCTATGTCCAGACTTCCATCTTGTTAAAGGCACCATCTGGGGAGGTCTATTATAGATGAACAAAAATTTTTAACTAGATGCATACACACTAGCTGAATCCTTAAGAAAGTATGGACGGCCTCCTAAGAAGAACATGGTGTGAAAAGAGAGAAGGGCTAAGGATTACAGCCTTGAGGAACACTGAAAATTCCTGGGTAGAAGAATAACCAATATAGAAGCCTGCAAAGAATCAAACAACAGGACAAAGTGGTGCTTCCAAAAACAAGGCAAGAAAGAGGTTGAAGGGAGAATGGAAAGAACAATTCAAGTATCATTAAAAGGTCCAATTAAATAAGGACTGAAGAGTATCCATTGAATTTGCCCATTAGAAGGTCTTTGGTCACCTACCAAGAGAAATTTCATTAAAATGAAGAAAAGTTATACTGCTGCAAGTTAAGGACCAAACAAGAGATTATATACAAGAATTGAGTTTAGATGATTCTTTCCTAAAGCTTGCTAGAAAAGGAAAGGAATAGGATGAGGCCATAACTCTTTCAGACTCTATGCTGAGTACAGAGACAAAGTGTCTTGTTCACTGTGGTTCTCCAGCCATCAATGCATGCTCAGTACATAGAGAGTACTAAGTAAGTATTAGCTGAATGCAACCTACACAGAAAAATACCTTTCCTTGGAGAGCTCACACTTAAGTGAATAAATAAATGGAGTAGGATACATGATTGAGCAGTGCTTTTTTAGGATAAGAGGTATTTTTTTCATTTTTATTGTGTAATATTAGACATACAGTTCTATGACTTAACAAACACATAGGAGAGCTGTCTGGAAGAAACCCAGCCATAAATGCCTCTGTTTTTCACATTATATGGCTGGATACTTGCCGGACAGCCCTCGTACAGACACATAGCAACAACAGCTATTATGGAGTATTCCCATCATCTCCAAATGTTCCCTGGTATCCTCTTCCCTTACCCTCAGTCCTTGAAACCATTGATCTGATTCTAGCCCCCACAAATTTGACTTTTTCTGAATGTCATGTAAATGGAATCAAGCAGGAGTCTTTTGTGTCTGGTTTATTTTATTTATTACAGTATAATGCTTTTGAGATTCATCTATGTTGTTGCATGTATTAGTAATTCATTCCTTTTTATTGATGAGTAATACAGTCCTTTGTATAGATACATCACATTTTGTCCATCTAGTTCTCAGTTGAAGAATATTGGGTTACTCCAGGTTTTGGCAATTATTAATAAAAATGCAATAAACATTTGCATACAAGACTTTGTATGAACTTAGTTTTGGTAAATCCTTTGCAGTGAGATTTTTAGATATAAATTTAATTTCATAAGAAATCGCCAAACTTTTCCTAAGTGATTATACCATTTGGTATATCAGCAATGTATGAAAATTCCTGTTGCTTTGCATCTCCCTCAGCACTTGGTATTGTCAGTTTTTTAATTTAGACATTCTGATGCATATGTAGTAATATCTCATTTTGGTTTTAAATTATATATCCTATTACATTTATATTCTGTTAATTATGTTGAGCATCTTCACATGTGTTTATTTGCCATTGGTATCTCTTCTTTGGGTGCCTGTTTAATATTTTGCTAATTTTATATTTTCCAACTTTATTGGTATATAACAACAAAAACTGTGCAAGTTCAAGGTGTACAACATGTTAATTTGATACACTTATTTGTTGTAAAATGATTACCATTGTAGGATTAGCTAACACCTACATCACCTAACATAATTACCATTTCTTATTAAGAATATTTAAACTACTCTCTAAGCAACATTCAAGTATATAATACAGTATACTTAACTATAATCACCATGTTATACTAAATTCCCAGAACTTATTCATCTCCTAACTGGAAGTTTATACCTTTTGATCAACATCTCCCCACTTTCCCTACCATTCAACTCTGTGTCTATGACTTAGGCATTTTTAGATTCCATATAAGAATGATATCATACAGTATTTGCCTTCCCCTGTCTGTCTGACTTATTTTGCTTAGCATAATGCCCTCAAGGTCCATACAAGAACAGTGCACAAGGGTTTCCTTTTCTCCACCTTTGCCAACACTTATTATTTCTTGTGTTTAGATGATAACTACTCTAACAGATGTGAAGTGATAACTCATTGTGGTTTTGATTTTCATTTCGCTGATTATTAGTGATATTGAGCACCTTTTCATGTACCTGTTGGCCAGTTGTATGTCTTCTTTGGAAAAATGTCTGTTCAGTTCCTCTGCCCATTTTTTAATCTGGCTGTTTTTTTTCTTCCTGTTGAGTTACATGAGTTTTTAATACATTTTTGTTATTAACACCTTATTAGATATATGATTTGCAAATATTTTTTCTATTTGGAGGGCTGCCTTTTCATTTTTTTATTGTTTCTTTTCCTGTATAAATCTTTTTAGTTTAATATAGTCCCATTTATTAATTGTTGCTTTTGTTGCTTGTATTGGTATCGTATCCAAAAATTTGTAGCCAACACATTGGTCAAGGAAATTTTCCCCTATATTTCCTTCTAGTAGTTTTACTGTTTAAGGTCTTATATTTAAGTCTTTAATCCATTTTGTGTTAATTTTTATGAGTGGTCTAAGATAGGGGTCCATTTTCATTCTTCTACATGTGGTTATCCAGTTTTCTCAACATCATTTATTGAACAGATTCTCCTTCCCTACTGAGGATTCTTGGCTCCTTTGTCAAATACTAGTTGACTGTGTATGCATGGGTTTATTTCTGGACTCTCAATTCTGTTTCATTTGTGCATATATTTATTTTTATACCAGCACTATTTTGATTACTATAGATTTATAATATAGTTTGAAATCAGGAAGTATGAGGCTTCCAGCTTTGTTCTTCTTTGTATTGATTGCTTGGACTAGCTGAGGTTTCCTGAGGTTCCATACAAACTTTAGGATTGTTTTTCTTTTTGTAAAAAATTATTTATTTTTTTTCAGGTACAGTTGACATTCAATATTATTTTATATTAGTTTCAGGCATACAGCATAGGGGTTAGACATTTTTATACTTTATGCAGTGATCTCCCCAATTAGCCTAGTAACCACCTGGCACTGTTATGATTTTTTTCTATTTCTGTGAGAAGTATGACTAGAATTTTCATAAAAGTTGCATTAAATCTGTTGATTGCTTTGGGTAGCATGGACATTTTTAACAATATTACTTGTAATTCTTCCAATTTATGAACACGAGATATCTTCCCATTTATTTGTGTTTCTTCAATTTCTTTTATATAAGTATTACGGGTTTTAGTACCCTATTCTTTACCTCTTTGGTTAAGTTTATTCCTAAGTATTTCACAGTTTTCATTGCTACTATGAATGGGATTGTTTATTTCTTTTTTAGATATTTCTTTTAGTGTATACAAATGCAACTGATTTCTGTATGTTAATTTTGTGTCCTGCTACTTTACTGAATTTATTGATTAGTTCTAACAGTTTTTTGGTGGAATCTTCAGGATTTTCTATATATAAGATGGTATTATCTGCAAAGACAAGTCTACCTTTTTCTTTCCGATTTCGATGTCTTTTATGTCTTTTACTTGTCTGATTGCTCTCACTAGGACTTCCAGTAATATGTTGACTAGAATGGTGAAAGTGGGCACCCCATCTTGTTTCTGATTTTAGAAGAAAAAGCTTTTAACCTTTTACCATTGAGTATGGTATTAGCCATGGGCTTGTTATTTTTGGCCTTTATTATGTATGTTTCTTCAATACCCAGTTTGTTGAGAGTTTTTATCGTGAAAGAATTTTGTATTTGGTCAAATGCTTTTTCTACAACTATTGAGACGATCATATAATTTTTATATTTCATTATATTAATGTGGTATAACACATTTCTTGATTTGCAGATTTTGAACCATTCTTGCATCCCAGGGATAAGTCTCACTTAATCATGGTATACAGTTCATTAATGTGCTGTTGAGTTTAGTTTGCTAATGTTTTGCTGAGAATTTTTGCATCTATATTCATCAGGGATATTGGCCTATTGTTCTCATTTTCTGGTATTCTTTTGCTAATTTTAAATCTTGGGTTGTTTTCTTATTATGCAGTTGTGAAAGTATATGTTCTGGATTCAAACCCTTTCACAGATAGGTGTTTTTCAAACATTTCCTCCAAGTATGTCTTTTCTTTTTTTAAACAGTATCTTTTGAAAAGCAGAAGTTTTAAATTTTGATGAAATTCAAGTTATCAGGTTTTGTTTTGTTTTGTTTTATGGTTATACTTCTGTGTTCTGTCTAAGAAACCTTTGCTTAAACCACAGTTCTATCTTTTCTTCTAAAAGGTTTATAGGTTTAGATTTTATATTAAAGTCTATTTTATGTTAGTTTTTGTATATGGAGAAGATAGGAGATTTAAACATATTTATTGTCCAAGAGAGAAAGAGAGATGGAAGACATGTGTAATATAGCAAGATTGCAAGAGATACAAAATTGGAAAAGGAGTTCATGACGATGGAAATTAATTCCTTCTCCCACTAAAACAGAAAGGAAAGAGATTAAAACAAAATTTTAAGTAGGGGAGTGAGAAGTTAAATGGTTTCATACCTTTGGGCCTCCATTTATTATAGAAGGAAACAGGGCTAGAAAATAGGTTAGAGAAGAACAACCAAGATCTGGAATAGATTCTATGGACAATGGGGTAGAAAGGTTGCCAGTAGCAAATAAAGGGGAGGCTAAATGATGTTAAAGGCCCAAGTGAGTCCGGAAACCTTGAAATAGTAGTTGCTCCAATTGCACAGTTAGGCAAGTTTTCTTAGTTGTATTGTTCAACATCATCATTGTAGGAGGAATGAAGGCCAATATAAGGGAAGGACTTGGCAGAAGAAGGGAGATGAATACACTGAGGTCCTGACGCGAAGCTGGAGTTCTGACCAGACAGAAAGGAAGTGGATCCATGAGGGAACGAGACAACAAGGAAGGGCTGTAGGAACTAGAGGTCTGGGTAAAGTTCAAGAGCAAACCTCAAATCCAGTGATTATCCTGTGCTTTTTGTCCATGGGATCAAATTACCTATTCTACTTATAGTTAGGATGAATTTAGTTGCAAGGAATAGTTTACTCAAATAAAATGATTTAGGTGACAGAAGGGTGGGTTTTTTCACTTCATTTTCTCACATAATAATAAGCTTAGAAGTAGTGAGCTCTGGGAATAGTTACAGGGGCAAGTTGATAAACTTTGCCTCCACTTAAGAAGAAAATGAACAGGAAAAAATATTTTAATGAAATAAAAAAATGCCTCCATCATTTATTTTCAAAGCTGCATAATTATTTTTCTACGAAATCACCACATACTTCAATGTACTTCCACAATCTTGATAAAACTGATCATGTGCAGTCACAGGCCTTACACTTCACGGTTTGTGACTCACATCTGCGTGCCCCACTTCTCCATCTCTGAACCGCCTCACCCAGCATCTTATTGTCCTCACATCAACACACTGATCACCATAAACAGCTTGCATTCATCTGTGAATTTCATATGGAGGAACTTTTTCTGCTGTTAAGAATTCAATAACAGCATATTGTTTGAACTGATTATGAGAACACCATTCCATTTTGAGGGGCACTAGATGAAAAATGTAAGCATCTTTGTGCAAGGTCAAGAATGATGAAGGGGAGATACCATGTGACTACTCAGACCTGTTATATCCAGATATGTCTAATGTAACAAAAAAAAATTACAGTGGTGGCAAAATTTATCAGCCCACCCTTGCAAATAAGTGGCACAACAATATCAGGATTCTGGGGGCAAAGGCTTTACTATTGTCTAGGTTACCCTTACAATTGCAAAATGGCTAACAGAGTGCCAAGCATCACATCTTTTCATGGTCATCTTCAAAGTTAAGGGAAAGGGAAAGGGAAAAAGGGATTTATCTTATGTATCTTCCTCTTAACATGGAAGAAAATCTTTCCTGGAAGTTCTCTCCCCACTGAGATTTCCCTCAGTTTCCATTGGCCAGGACTGAGTCACATGCCCATACTATACTGCAGGCTAGACAGGTAAGTCAGGGTTTCTATAACAGGTAATGGCTTTACCAGCAAAGTCAAAGAACTGTTGAGTAGTCAACTAGCAGTGTCTGTCACATTATGCTTTCAGAAAAGGACATTAGTATGACAATACTCTACAGCCATGAAAGAGACCTAACATATAGTTCCTAGCCTCCAGGAGAAGCTATACATTAGTCATATAACATGAACATGACTTCAGTTATCTTTCAATGGTTTCCAGGAGAAAAATTTTATAAAGATAAATAAGAAAATTCCCTGCTTTTAAGGAGTCTAGAGTCTAGAAAGAAAGAAGAAATTCATAATTACAATATACAACATAATATAGGGCTTAAAGGTGGTACATGATAGGACCAGTGAAGAAAGCAACTAATTCTAGCCTGACATACAAAGGCTGTCTAGAAACTATCCAGCCATGTAATATGAAAAATAGAGGCATTTATGGCTGGATTTTTTCCAAATAGCCCTTGCATACTAGTTGGAGGATACAGAGTTTGAGCTGAACTTTTAACCGATGATTGAAATTTCATCCTGTAAAAGGACATCCTGCAAAACTAAGAAAACAAAAAACAGAAAAGTTTTCTTTATAACAGAAGTTATAAAGTATAGGATTTATTCTTAGAAATCTCATTTTTCATGTGGTGATAGCATAGGGTTTTAGGGGCAAGAGTATGAGGCAACAGACCTGCAGAGGTGGGCTGGAGCCTTATTGTAGAAGGCTGCATAAAACAGCAAGGAGGATGGGCTTTATTCTGTAAGCAATGGAGAGCTATCACAGGTTCTTAAGAAGCAAGTAACTAATACAAATTAGTTTACAAAGGATTTGACTAGAAGCCATGAGTAGAAGGAAGATATCAGAGATAGGGATTAGTTAGATTTTGCCATGATTATGGCTAAAGAGTATAAGCATAAACATGGGCTATGACAATAGAGAGGGAAAGAAGAGTAAGAATTCAAGGACTACTTCAGAGGCAGATGAAGGGAACATGTCCTGAAAATATTGTCACCATAGGATTCCTGTCTTTGTGAAATACTACTCCTAAACCAGCCTTTGAAGACCTAAGCCATGGAGTGATTCCTGCAGCTGTTTGTGTGACTTTTTACTCTAATGCCAGTTGGAGTACCTTCTGATAATGATGGTAATAGTGAAGAACACTCGACGACAATCCGAAGTCATTATTCCTTAGACCAAGCTTGTCCAACCCGCGGCCTAGGAGAGCTTTGAATGCGGCCCAATGTAAACTTTCTTAAAACATTATGAAAGTGGGGAGGGGGTGAGAGAAGAGGGAGACAGTGGGAGAGGAGGGAGGAGGAGCCAAATATACGGTGATGGAAAAAGAACTCACACTGGGTGGTGAACATATAATGTAACAAATAGACGATGCACTGTACAACTGTACACCTGGGACCTATGTAATTCTTGCTACCAATGTCACCCTAATAAGTATAACAATAAAAAAAATTAAAAAAAATATATTATGAGATTTTTTTGTGACTTTTTTTTCCCTAGCTTATCAGCTACCATTAGTGTTAGTGTATTTTACGTGTGCTCCAAGACAATTCTTCTTCTTCTAATGTGGCCCAGGAAAGCCAAAAGATTGGATACCCCTGCCTTAGACTAACCATCTAAGAAAAGATCGCTAGCATTTATTAAGTACCTGCTAATTGTCAGTCATTGTGCTTTGGTACTTCATGCATTTTTTCCTGCATATCTTTACAGCAGTCCAGTAAGGAATAATTTTCCCAGTTACCAAGTGTGGAAAATGAAGCCCAATGAAAGGAAGTAACTTGCCCAAGGTCACTCAGGACTTCCCAAGTCCAAGGCACTTAGCCTGATGGAGATTATGATGAAAATGCACAAATCTTTTGAACTTTTACTAAAACATTTGCTTTTCAGATAGCTAAATTGCTACTGTCTTTTACTTAAAAAAATTCTTCTATCTAATCTCTTCTTATTAGTATACATTCTAATACACTGCAAATATTCCTGAAACATTCCTGAAAAAAACTATTTCAGCATTAGGTCTTCCATGTGCTTTATTTTCTTTACTTTAGTCCACAGTCATATATTGGGTGATGCCCTAAGTTGCCTGTATGGGCTGAACTTGGATCCTTTGTGTTTCAATTAAATGCTTATTTGAGGTCAGTGGGAAGGACTTGGCTTGTGGCAACAGGTTGATTTCAAATATATTACCATCTTTCTCTGCCTCATGGTGTTTGGACAATTATTTGAATAGTTTATTGAATTTTTTCCTTATTTTATTAAAAGAGTGAAAATATAAAAATAAAAGTGTTAATAATAGAAAAAAGAAGCACTGGACTTATAAACTTAACATAACCATGACAATAGAAAGGAGCGAAACTTCAGCCTTCTCAGATACTTTGTAGATTTAGACTAGTGAATTTTATTCAGTTGTGATGAAAAATGCAAAATTGAGAATGTGAGTAAAATACTAGAACCACAGTATCAAAGATTATATCTAAGAAGTTAAATACGTATCTTATAAATACCATTCTTGTGTATATATGAGGTTATATCTAAGAAGTTATAAATAGTACAAATATAAATTTTGTATACACACACACACACACACACACACACACACACACACTTAACTAATGCCTGTCCTCCCCCAAAAAAATTCTAGGGATAAAGTAAAGGGAGAGCAAAGTGCCAGGCAAAACCCATAAGATTTAGAATAAAATGACATTCGTTTTTATCTGGAGCATAAAGCAACATGACTTTGGACAAGTCATGTAACTTTTCTGAACCTGTTGCCCAGCTACAAAATGATACTACCTCAGAACATTATTTTGAATATCAAATTCAATCATGCATGATAAAATGTTTTGAAAACTGTTTAGTACCATTCAAATGCTAGACTAAAAATAGAGAGACATTTAAATTGCATTTTATTGTTCTTAAAATAGAACTGTTCTTGTTTTGGCTTAGGAGAAAAATTTTCTCTAACACTTGGCATCTTTTGAAAAACTAACAATAAATGCTTCCATCCACTCATAATTATTTCATAGTTTTGTGAAAGGAGGGAAACATGATAAAAAGTAGTGATTTTAGATAAATTTTGAAATCATCCTACATTTGTGACAACTTTTTGGTCAGGAAAGCATCTCTGTGCTGTTAGTTGCAATGTGGAGATTAAAGTGGTTTTTCACTGAAACATCAACAACTTTTAGCTATGTTGTTAAGAATGAATTTGCATTATGTTTGGTTTAACACAAACTAAAGTTTTACAAAGATAATTGAGCGATAGGATCCTAAGAGATGACAAAAAAGAATTGAAGGGAAAAACTGCCTTTAATCTATTTTTGTATTTTTACATAAGTGAAAACCAAAATAGTGATGATTGACTAGACCAAATCCTATTACTCCAGACGGTGTCAGGTAATATCACCAACAATTTGTTTATTGTTAGCAAGACTCTAAGCACTGAATGGAGAATAACAATAGAGAGGAAAGGTAAACATGTAATAATACATCACCTATGGGAGCTCAGAAATTTGGATATTTCACTCTCGTTGAAATGCCAATTATTTCCTCCCTGCCAAAATCTCTTCAAAGAGCCTGCTGCCTGCAGACTGGAAGGGCGTTCTTTCAGGAGCACTGCTCCCTGACCAGCTAATTTGACCAGGGGCAGACACTTGGCTCAAAATGAGTCAATTATATTCTCAAAGACACAGAGGCTGAATCCAAGGGTATTGGCATTGAAGATGCAAGGTCATGAAGAGCTGTTGCCAAAATTAGCAGCATAGCAGCCCAAAGCCATGTGTGAGGGAAAAGAAACTAAAAACCATACAGAGAAGTAGAGTAACTAGTCTGCAGTAAGGAAAATGGAACAGATGTGAAATAAGGACAAAGCGAGATTAGGAAACCAAGTAGCTTGAGGGAAAGAAAGAGAGAGAGAATGAGGAAGAGAGAGGCTGTCTGATCCTGCATACTTTCTCCAGTTGGGTTCTGTATAATGTCTTAAAATAAATCTCCTTTCCTTTACACTTGCTGGCTCCAGTGTGTTCTGGTTCCTCAAACCAAGGAATACTTTAGTAAGAAATTCACTGAGTGGACTAGAGCCAAAAGTAAAAAAGTAAACAAGAAAGACATCTGAACAAATTGCATTTCCAAAATACTATATACGAAAGCTCACATGACACTAAAATCTTTCATTGCTTTTTAAATTTTTATAACAGCTTTGAGGTACAATTCACATTACTATAAAATTCACCCTTCTTTAATTGCCTGTTTATTTTTAATTTTTAAAAAAATTCCACCAAGCTTCCAGATCTTATGTCTACAAGTAGCCTTGAGAACAAAGAGAATAGACAGTTGGAGCAAGCCAACTACAATAAAAAGTGACAGTTGACAGCCTAACAGCAAAGGAAAAACTATAAATGGGACAACAATAATTCCAAAGGAGGGAGGAGAGTAAGCTGGGGCCACGTAGAGTATTTTCGTTAGGCTCTTTTTGTTCCGAGGAACAGATCAAGTTACATCTAATAATAGGGGAAGGAGTTAGAAGGAAAGAAAAGGAAAGAAGAAAACAACGATCTCAGCCCCACAGGGCCTCATGGGAACCACGAAAGGCCTAATCACCAGGCCTCTGTTAGAACCGTTGCTGCAGTGGAGCCAGACCTCAGGAAAACCGGACCCAGAACGCCATCAAGAATCCGGGACTTCAGAATCAGGAGTTCTCCCATCGTCACCTAGGGATCATTTAATCATGTGATTCAGCTCTCCCCTCCCTTTGCGCTGGGCAGTGTCCTTTAGCTTCTTTGCCTGCCCCTAACTGCTTCCTTATCCTCTCTTTGGAATTTGTAAACTGCCAGCTCTGGACCTGTCTCAACCTGCAGGCTAGTTTTTTGGTTGCACAGCATGGTGCCTTCGCGTCGTTTAGAATTCCAAGGTCTTCGGGTGGGGCCTGAACTTGGCAGTCACTCAGATCTTCACCAGCTTCATTGCCTCTGTCACACCCCCTTCTCTATTTTCATGGCCTGCCACATGCTGAGGGTATTCAAGTTTGTGACTGTTGCTCCCCACCTCTTTTCTACCTCAGGCTTCTGCCCACCTATCTGCTTCCTCATCACTTGTGGTTATTCTACCCTATTGTCTCTCACTACCATCCTTTTATTAGGTTGGTGCAAACATAATTGCAGTTTTGCATTGTTGAAATTTGCCGTTTGATATTGAAATACATTCTTAAATAAATGTGGTTATGTTATACATCATTTTAATGCACATTTCTCACTTTATTCTTTTTTGCTAATGACTTATTACTTGCTGTATATTTTATATTTACTTTAGACTATGGAAGTGATGTTAGATAAAAAGCAAATTCGAGCCATTTTCTTATTCGAGTTCAAAATGGGTCGGTCGTAAAGCAGCAGAGACGACTCGCAACATCAACAACGCATTTGGCCCAGGAACTGCTAACTAACGTTCAGTGCAGTGGGGGTTCAAGAAGTTTTGCAAAGAAGACTAGAGGCTTGAAGACAAGGAGCATAGTGGCGGGCCATGGACAGTTGACAACAAGAAAGTGAGAGCAATCGTTGAAGCTGATCCTCTGACAAATACACAGGAAGTTGCTGAAGAACTCAGCATCGACCATTCTATGATCGTTCAGCATTTGAAGCAAATTAGAAAGATGAAAAGGCTTGATAAGCGGGTGCCTCATGAGCTGACTGAAAATTTTTTTAAATTGTCATTTTAAACTGTTGTCTTCTCTTATTCTACACAACAACAACGAACCATTTCTTGATCAGATTGTGATGTGAGATGAAAAGAGGATTTTATAAGACAACCCGCAATGACCAGCTCAGTGATTGGACCAAGAAGAATCTCCAAAGCACTTTCCAAACCCAAACTTGCACCAAAAGAAACACTTTAGGTCACTGTTTGGTGGTCTGCAGCTGGTCTGATCCACTACAGCTTTCTGAATCCAGGTGAAACCATTACATCTGAGAAGTGTGCTCAGCAAATCCATGAGATGCACCAAAAACTGCAACACCTGCAGCCATAATCAGTCAAAAGAAAAGGCCCAATTCTTGTCCACAACAATGCCCTACTGCACGTCAAACAACCAACGCTTCAAAAGTTAAACAAATTGGGCTACGAAGTTTTGCCTCATCTACCATGTTCACCTGACCTCTCACCAACTGACTACCACTTCTTCAAGCATCTTGACAACTTTTTGCAGGGAAAACACTTCCACAATCAGCAGGATGCAGAAAATGCTTTCCAAGAGTTCATCAAATCCCGAAGCATGGATTTTTATGCTACAGAAATAAACAAACTTATTTCTCATCGGCAAAAATGTGTTGATTGTAATGGTTCCTATTTTGATTACTAAAGATGTGTTGAAGCCTAGTTATATTGATTTAAATTAAAGGTCTGAAACCGCAATTACTTTTGCACTAACCTTTGCTAACCAGTAATTCCCAGTTCAAATTCCCCAAAGGAACCATAGCTAAACTTTTCCCACTGGCTCATATTGTAGACAACTGGCCAGCCTAGAGCACAATTGCTTTGGGTCAGGTGTCCTCTCCATGTCATCAGCTGTGGCTGAGGCGCAGTAAGCTCCTCCTAGAACAGGGCACAGCTGTCAGGCTGATGCCTCGGCAGGGACTATGAGTTGCACTGTTACCCTTAGAAAAGGCTGAGGGGTAGGTGGCCACTAGTTAGGTCACTGTGACCCAGTGCAGTGGGTCACAATGACCTAACTCTCTAAACCTTAAAAAGTCTGAGAGAATCAGGCTTTATCTAGCCTCCCCAAGCAATTAAAGTCTATGACACTGACATGAAGGCTTTAAGAAAAAGGTAAATTGTATTCAGTGTTCTCTAAGGAAGCAGTGATGTCTATAGCATACTTTGGAACAATTTCCATTGAAAATTATAACATTTAAAATAATGGGATGTATTTAATGTGCACTCAGATGTTTGAGAAACCTTGGGTACTTTTTAAATACAATTTTCCTTTGAAATCGGAATTAGTTCTAGAGAGTTGTTAAGAACAGAAGCTGTGAAAGTTTTCTAATCCTGTGAAAGTTTTCTAATCCTGGTTCTGCCACTTGCCAGCTATCAAATTCTTCAGTAGTTCAGTACCTCAATTTCCTCATCTATAAAATGAGGGTAACAGTGGCACCTATCTTATAGAGTTGTTGGACTAAACGAAACAATCCAATTAAAATCATTAGAACAAGTACCTGGTGCATAGTTAGTGCTAAAAATTGTTAATTATTATCATTGCTGCTGTTGTTTTGTTATTATTATATAAATAAGAAAGTTGTGTAGTAATGTATTAGTAGAATTTTTATAATGGTTGAGATTTTCAGATTTGAATATATTTATTCTCTTCCTTGACATTTTGTTCTAACTCTGTCACACAAATGACGTATTGCATTTCCATTTGTAACAAACTCCTTTAATCAGGTTGCTGTACTGTATAACTACAGAGTTTTGTTTGGGGGGATCTGAGCTGGTTTCACTATAGTGCTGGTCTGTCCATTCATTAGCTTATCTTGGTGCCTAGACTGAAAAACAACACATGCAAGGCAATCCTCAGAGCAGGCTCCAACACAGACAGTTGTCAATTTGAAAGTAAACACCTTCAAAAAACAACAAAGACCATAGCTGATGCCAAAGGAGTTATCTAAAGACAGTCTCTTTGGAGTCTCTGGCCAGTTCTAGGATGACTTCCTGCCTGGAAACAAGATAGGAAAGTGCTGGAATGGGTGCATGCCAAAAGAGCTGGGGCTTGAAAGGAGTAGGACAGAGTGAAAACATTAGAATCAGCTAGGGAGCTTTAGAAAACAGATCAATGCTGGTCCTACCTTGGGCCAATTCAATTCTAATCCTCAGGGGTAGGGTTGGGGAAGGGAGAGGCAAACGGCCATATTTTTTAAAGCTTCCTAAATGCTTATAATATGCAGCCAGGGTTAAGAACCCTGCTGTCCTGGGGCTTGCTCTAATTTGTTTCTGCCTCTAGGCAGGGCCTCCTCAGAAGGGAAGCATCCAGCAAGACCGGGGAAAGGAGAAAGGAAGACAGACATTGCCCAAGAAGTTGCTCATCATAGCACTCTCCTCAGAAACTGGCCAGGCCCTTACTGTTTGGCCAGCCCTGAGGAGAAACCACGTGGGAAGAGGAAAGATTTTAATTAGTATTGCCTGCCTTCACAGAGGTTTCAAAACAGTTAGGGAACCAAGATTAGCACATAAAAAATGGTAGCAGATTCAGGAAGCATTATGTTGTATCTGTTATTAAAAGGATGTACTCTTGAGAGTTCAGCCAAGGGTAAGGCAAAGTTCAATGGTGGAGGAGATAGAAAAACCTCCGGAGGATGAGTAAGATTTGGGAACAAAGGGAGAATGAAGAAGGCAGTTACAAGAACAGTAAACAGAAGGAGCAGAGTCAAAGAAAGAGCATAGAGTGGCACAAGCAGTGATAAGACCACTCCAACTAGAGTGCAGGACACTCCTGGGGAGTAGTAGGAAACACACTTGGATGATGTAAGTAGAGCAGGACCAAATTATAAAAGGGCTGGTGTAGTAGCCTGAGTAATTTAAACATCATACAATAGAGAATAGGAAGCATTGTGGGGTCTTGAGTAACGATGGACAATGTTTTTGAGTAATATAACTGAATGAAGGAGAGCTGAGGTGACAAGACTGGGTAGTATAAATTGTTACAATAACACCAACATTGAAAAAAATATTAAGACCCACGTGGTTACAGTAGAAACAAAGAATAAATCCTAGAAATAGGTTTCTATTCCTTTTGTGTGTGCTAATTTTGATTTTGATTTTTATGAGACTATATAATATATGCACATTATAAAATTTGAGAAATCACAGAAAAGAAGTATTATGCACACTCTCTTTAAACCCAAGTAACTACTGCTTTGACATATATCTTTCCAGTTTGTTACATATTTTTATGCAGTTGTGATCTCACAGTCTAAGCAATCTTGTATGCTGTCTTTAACATAATCATGTGAGAATTTTCCTATGTCCTTAATAGCTTTAAGTTTCATTTTTGTAGCTGCATGGCCTTTGCTGGTATGGGTGCACTGTGATTTACTTGCAGGACAACAGCTTTCAAGTTGTCTCCAGTGCTTCCCCTGTTAAACAGTGTTATGCAGAAGTACATCTCTATGCATTAATCTTGGTCTACCTTGATGGTTTTATCCATACAATAAATTCCTAGATATGCCATTATCATGTAAAGATTTTTTTTTAATTTAAAGTTCTTGCTACTTACCGAAAATTTGTTTTCCAAAATTATTAAACTAATTGGCACTCCTGCCAACAGAGCATAGCAATTCTGGTTTCACTATAATTATCTTTGCTAATTTACTGGAGTGAAAATTAAAATCTAATTTGTATTTTTTTTATTTGTGAGGTTGAATTTTTTATGTGCTTATTGGTCAATTGTATGTCCTCATGAATGGTCTGTTCAATCTCTTTTCTCACCATAGAAATAGTAAGAAGGAACAAATTTTAAGACTTATCAGTATAGAAAAGGAAAAAGACAGAGAAGTCAAAGTTGTCATCTTCTTGGCAAAAATAAACAAGACAAAAAAAAAAAAAGACCCTGAAGACCCTATAAACAAACTGAAAAATTAAATAGCAATGGGGGGGGGAGTGACACAAACAGCAGAAAAGAGGCTAATTTCCATAAGATACAAAGAGCTTTATCAGTCAATATGTTAACAACTCAACATAACAATGGGCAAAGGACATGAATGAATAATTCTAGAAGAGGAAGTACAAGTGGATTTTAAACATAAACAGATACTCAACCTCACTCACAATAAAATATGCACATTAAAATGAAAGTGAGATAGCATGTTCACTTAGATTTGCAAAGACTAAAATGTTTAGAAATAGACTTTGTCAAGAGGGTGTTGGGAAACAGGCACTCATTCACTGTTGATAGACCAGTAATTTATATGATGATTTTGGGGCTTAACTGGACAATAAATCTCAATGTGGAAAATGGACATATCCTTTAACCCAACAATTCCACTTTAGGGAATTTATCCTACAGGTAATTCACAATATGTATGCAATAATATATAACCCAGATAAATATTGAAAATATGTTTGTAGGAGCATAATATCATATACAATGTAAGGTACAACAATAGGAGATTATTTAAATAATATATGGTGTATCTGTACAGTTGAGTATTATGCATGTGTTAAAAAGAAAAATGTTCCTTTGTAAGTGTTGATATACCATTTCCCTAAGATATATTGTTAAGCAAAAAAGCAAGGTGCAAAAACTACCACTCTATAAAAGGGGTTGGGGAGGATATACATGAGAGCAGTCCAGAAAAAATCCACAATAAATGCCTTTATTTTTCATATTACATGGCTGGATACTTTCCGGACAGGCCTCGTATACATTTGCTTATATGTACACAAGCTTGTTTTGGATTCATACATAAGACACTGATTATATTAGTTGTCTGAGGGAAGGGTGCTGAAGAGATGGGAACTGAGGGATGGAGGTAAAAAAAGAGTTTTCAGGGTTCCCTGGTGGTGCAGTGGCTAGGCTTCGGCACTCTCAACACTGCGGCCTGGGTTCGATTCCCAGCCAGGGAACTACCAAAACAAACAAACAAACAAAACAACAAAAAAGGAGAGTTTTCACTCTTTTGCTTCTTTTGAATTTTTTATCATATACCGGCAACAAGAAAATGTCACTGTTAAGAGTATGACAATGGCTCTTCTACATTGTGTGTTATCAAGGTTCAGAGGGGCAGCTGCTTGGATTCTCTCCAGATTATGATTTGGATAAAGTTGCATCAGATATTGTTATTCACAGGGGTTGTGAATGCCTACCTCCTATTCCAATCACCAGCATCTTCCCCAGATGGGAGGTGCTTAATAAATATGTCTTAGACAACTACCAGGATTGTAATCTAAAAAATAGAAAAATGGACACATCATGGTGAGAAAAAGATCAAAGTGCAAGGGAGACTCAGAGACAAAAGTATTTAGGAGAGAAAAGGTTTTTTGCAAATATGTTGCAAGGGAGTCCGACTTCAGAAGGACTGGCTCAGGGCCAGCCTGCCCCTTCTCTGACAGTGCTGTGGTCTACAGCACTGTCTAGGGGACTGTGGAGAGAGGAAGCTGGGGAGGTGGGCAGGGCCAAGTTGCAATGAGCCCTACACACCATGCAAAGAGGTGAGAATAAAGAGAGAAGTTAGAAAGAAACTGAAAGCACAAACATTGTTCAGACTACTTTGGCTTCAAGAAACAGAGATCTAAATCAAAGAGGGAATTTCTTGGCTGTATGACTGGCAAATCCAGAGATTCAACAATATCATCAGGATATCAGATATCAGGATATTCTTTCTCTCTCCACCTCCTACACCTTTTTTTTTTTTTTTTTTGGTGCTAGCTTCAGTCTCTTTTGCAGACTTTTTCCACATACTGGTTTCTGGCAACTTCTGCATTACGATTAACAAATAAGTGGCCCTAGCACTTCCTAATAGTTCCAGTAAAAATCTTAGAACTGATTATTACTGGACAACTTGGTTCACATGCCCATCCCTGAAATAATAATTGTTTGAAATACCAGTAGGCTAGTCAAGGGTCATGCTCATGACTTAAGGGAGGTGGTCAACACCATTCTAATCTTATGACCCAACCATGAGGGAGGGGTAGTCCCCCAAAGAAATCAGGATGCTGTTGTTAAACATAAAGATGCTGAACAGGTTAAAAAACAAAACAAAACAAAACTCCACTCTAAGCAAAAACAAAAGATCAAATCAAGATTGTTCCCTTCTTTAAGAATAAAAATTGGAGAGGCTTTTGTGGGGAAGAAAAGTTTAAGATCTGAGAGAAGGTGTGGGAGATTATTGGAGCAAACCCTGGAAGAAAAGCAAAAGGATGCTGTTCAGGTGGAAACATGGGGGGTTGGGAATAATTATGGACACCTGGGGCTGGGAAGGATCTCAGAGGCCATCTAATCCAGCTCCCCTACTTTTATGCGAATCTCCCCTCCCCACTCCACACACGCAAATTAGGATCCTTTATAGGACCATTCAAAATCAACTTGAACATATTCAGTAATGGATAGTTTATGATTTCAGACAGTATTTAATTTTGTTATACAAGTTTGATTCCCTAAAATGTCTGCTTTTCATTGAGCTCAAATCTAGACCTCAGTTTTTCTTGTGGATTAACAAAGGCCACTACTTGATCAGATGATCCTTTAAGTGTTGGAGGACTGCCCCAGTTATTTTTCTCTTTCAGCCAAGCCTAACAAGTTCTTTTGACCACATATCAGGTGACATGGTTTCCAGATTTTTCTACAGCCTAAATATCTTTCTCTGAATTCAGGCTCGTTTGAAAGGTGCTTAAATATAAGCCTCCAGATGAGACCTGACCACTGCTGGGTTCAATGAGATCATCTTTTATTTTTGCTCTCTTTACCCCAACACTGTGTTAATGCAATGTAAGATTTCTTTGGCTGTTTTTTTGTTTTTGTTTTTTTTTTACACTATTTTATTATCACTAGTCACTTATTTTGAGTTTGTTACCAACAGAATCCTCAGGTCATTTTTCTCATGAATGGTTACCAAATCAAGCCTTTTGTAATCATGCAAGTGGTTTTGTTTTGGTTTGGTTTTTGGTTTTGGGGTTTGTTTTGTTTTGTTTTGTTTTAGCCAAGAGAATGGAACATCTTAATTTTTTCTTTTCAATCTCTTCTTATTGTTTCTTTCAGACCCATCCTGTTACTTGCTCTGCCAAAATGTGACCCTTTATAACCAGATGGTGATAATGCCTATGGACCTTGGTGCAAAAGAAAGGAACCCTCTGGCATTCTATTAACCCAACTGGTCTTTTGGTTTATGCATGGGCCAGCTCTCATGCCCAATTCCCAAGTAATCTGGTTTCTATTCCTTGCTATTGCCTTGGTCACATGTTGCACAACTAATAAGTGGGAACCCTTTCTACCCTAAAGCTTCTGTGTGTGTGTCAGATAATGAGCTTTGACCTGTGGTTTCAGGCCAGTGACTGCCAACCTTTGCCCCCACTTTAGTTTTGTGTCTGTTTTGGATGAGTGGATACTTTGGTGCCAGTAAGCTGTTCCACCTCTCTCCCATGGCCAATGAAAGGGTAGCAGACAGGGCAGCACCAAAGGGATTTGGAATCAGTCACATCTGGCCTGTGCTTTGGAGCAGAGCTTTTTAGTCAGAGCCTTAACTAACCATCATCATGTAGCCAAATAGTCTGATGAACCTTGGACCCAAGTCCCAGATTCCTAGATACTCTACCTTCCAATATCCTTACTGGAATTGAAACTTTCTGTACTATAGCTGTGTCATCTGGGGAGGGGGGAGTCCTGATTCCCTTATGACCCCCTCATCTGGTTCATAGAAGACCCTTTCCATGGGGCTATACATCTGCTTCCAGAATATCTAAGGGCCTCCCTATCTAAGATTTGCATCTTAAAACTTGTTGTCTTAAGATGCTAATACCTAGAAGCCTTCTCCTACACATCACCCCCAGGCCCCTTAAACTTAAACCCTTGGCATATATAGATATACTCCAAAGTGAACTAAAAATGCACCTTGTCCTTTGGACTTGATGATTTTGACTACTGTTCTTTTGTTTCAATTCATCTCTACTGCTCTCCCAGCCCCAACACAGCCCTCCTATCAGCTTGAGCCTACTTCCCCACCAGGGGAAGTACTTTAGGTGCTGAGAAAGTGCCCAGTATGGTCATTAAAGAAAAGTGCAACTGAGACTGAGGGTGTGGTCAGAAGTGGAGCCTCTTCTCTCTCCCAAAGAAGGGAGGTACATTGTGTCAGAAATACAAACTGTCCTTCATCCTGTCTACCATAAATGCATGCATTCAAGACGAAAGGCAGTTGCCCTTAAAGAAGAAGGACAGAGGTCTGATTCTCACTAGAGTGTAGGACTCATCTCTCCAATATGTAAAGCGCTTACCTGTTTGCCAGCATTTACTTCTCTCAGTTTTCCCCACAAATCTCTGTAATAGCTCATTGTCAGACTGTGTCAACAGCAATAAAGAGATGATACATTTATGCTTCTTTATCACATATTCTGCAAGAAGAAATGCTGGCTTGAAGAGCAATGATGAAGCAAAACCATCAGTGATATTCTCACCACCTTTCCAAACTTGTGTGTGATGCCCTTTTATATTATTTTTAAAAGAGGAACCAGATGTTTTCCTCAGAGGAAAATTTTAATACTGTTTTTCTGAAAAATAAGACGCAAGAACTTAGTGGCCATACACTCAGGATTTTCTAGGTTATGACCACAATAAAGTAATGGATGACATCACCTATAAAAGGGAGGTTTTTATGACTCTGTACAATAGAAATAATTTAAAAATCTAACAGGAAATTTTATAGAATTCTTAGGTACTGAAACACTCTTCGTTGCCAATCCAAAATTAATAGATCAGAAAATAAAAATATTTCTTTTTACATTTTTTAGCCAACCTAAGTTTAAAAACTGAAAACCCAAGCCTAGATCCATGTGGGACTTTTTCATAGCAAAATAGAAAGTACCTGGAAGGCAGTCCAAATAAAATCATTCAAAAAGAAGCCATGCTGAAATATCTACTGAGGAACCGTTTATCAGAATGTTTAGACCAGATCCAAGAATGTCAATCCACTGGCTAGTGTGTTGATTATTTTGGGTCAGAACACAGGTTTTAAAAGGAAAAAATTATAAGGTAGCACTCAAAGTAACTGCCAATTCTGAATTTGAAGATATTAGCAAATGTACTTAGCATTTTTTTCATCAATGAAAGTCAAAATACAGCTTTGTATTTAACACAGATGGTTTAAAGGATTTAAGATAAATATCATTTATTTCAGAGTAAAAAATATTAAGAACCATAAGGAGTAAGGTCTTGGAAGAGGAAAAAAGGGAATGAATTCAAGAGTTCCTGGGAAAGAAAATAAGACTGGCTCTTCTCTTGAGTTAAGAGGAATAGTAAAGGGACTTGAAGAAGAGGCAGAGAGAGATGATATGGAGAAAAGGAGGATGAGGAGTTATGCTTCTCTAACGGCCCAGATGTTTCCAGTGAAGGAGGAAAACCTAGAAGCTGCCTCTGTTTCCCTCACTAGACTAAAATCTGTTAAGGCAGGGTCTGGCTCTGTTTTGTTCCCTACTGTAATATCCATCACCTAGCATAGTGCATAGCATATTGTTGATTCTCAATTAATATTTGTTGAATAAAATGAACGAGTGTGAGCATAGGAACTTAGAAGAGTGGGAAGTGCTGGGAATAGCTAAATTGGGTTGTCAACAAGAAATGAATAATGGGGGTGCTCATTTGAGGTTGGGTGCTATGCATTTAAAGCAAATCAGCATTCTTCTGAAGTTCAGAAGCAAGGACAGAAAAGCGGACAAATGGGAATTGTTATGACCAACACAGTAGAATGGAAAAGGGGAAGAGAGTCTAGCATGTGTGCGAGGATGGATATGGGTTCAAGGGTAGAGACAGACCGAAAGCAGCAATAGACTGTCAAGGTCATGAGCTTGCAAGTACATCTGAGGGCATTAGACATAGAGTCTCAGTAGAGCATATTAGCTTTGTAACAGTCTAAGCGACCAACTCAAATGTTTATTCTAAATTCTGTCAATGTTTAGACCTGGACTATGATTTGTTTTCTCTTATAACCCACTTTGTTAATTAATGAATAAAAATAAGGAGGAGAGAAGGAAGGAAACAGTTAAAGATATGACTGGTATGTATTATGCCTATTAAAATTTTGAGCTATTCATATTTTTATGTGTACAAATGTATATAAATATTTGGCTGTGTGTGTATAATACATACTCACAAATACACATTCCATCATAAGCATCCCCACATATTTTCTCCTATATTGGGATTGATAACAATGATTAAAAAAGTTGTCAGTTAGTTGAGTTGTGTTCTATCCTCTATGCTGTAGGATGGGACCAAGATCTGGTAAATATTGGGCGTAAAGACCCAGGGAACAAGCTGGAGATTTGGAGCTGCTGAGGGCAGAGAACTAGAACCAAATTCCTGGGTGTAGACATCTTACCCAGAGGTCAATTATTGGAAGGAAAGAGCCTAGACACGACAGAGTTTGACCAGGATCAAAGACCATGGGACTAGCCAGGTCAAATGGAGGGACAAGTGAGCAGGTACTATGTAAGAAGTCAAAATCCAGGATTATTGTGTATTTGCCTCTTTGAAAGACCCAAAAATCAAAGCCTCTGCTAAGGTCCTTTAGGCTTTTAAGTTCTCTGCCTTCAGTATCAAACATATTTTCCCTTCAAGGATTTTCTATTTAAAAGATGAATCTTTTGAATTAATTTTCCTATCACCTCTTGTTGAAATGTGTTATTATAAAGTTCTTTTTGTTTTAAAATGTTTTGTACCATTTATTTTTCAAACATAATATATTTCGGTTTCTTGGGTTGGAAATCCTTTACTTGTAAAAAAAAAAAAAAAAACCAATACAAAGGTACATTAGAAGCCTAATTAAGAGAAATAGTGACTCATTGTTAGATGGGAGTGAGGTGGGAGTGGGGATTGAAGGGAGAAGAGAATGAAAGGAACTTCCACTCTCCTCCAGATTTCCTGAGTCTTCAAAATGTAATTATTTCAAGGGAGTCTTTTGTTCATTTTAAAGGAAAACAAAAATTCTACACTTGTGTTCCTATTGGGTTTATAAATCTGTAGCCTATGAAGGTAGAAACAAAAGGAACACCTCTTTGTGACTGATCATCTATTTCAGGCATCCAAATCCTTGAATTTGATTGTTACTGATTTGTACTTCTGAAAATAGAATGTCTCAAGTATTTTTCCTAAGTCCCAAAAAGCTTGCAACTAAATTATTCCTCTTCTATTTAACACTAAAACATAGAGAACCAACACTGTACAAAATCTGGATTGGGTACCTTCTTGGTAAAAAATAAATTATAATATAACCTTAGAGTGTAGAAATTTTTATATGAACAAAACCATCTCAAATCACAACCTTGTAGTAATTGTTCAGTTGCCCCCTTATGTCCTTGAGACATAGTATTTAAAACTTTTGCTTTTATCACAGGACATAAAACCCCTAAGAAACAATTTGAAATTGAATACAGATCTCTGACCCTGAGATTTCAGATATTTTTCTCCCTTGCTTAGTTATCCAACTATTTTAAAATCATATTTTCTTTGATCATTGAGAAGAATGTTGGCGTGGCAGAGTCATTTTAGCTCCAAACTTGTGATTTTTTTTTAAAACTCCCAAGTTTGAATTTCAGCAATTTAACCAACAGTCGTAAGTTCTCCTCTCAGCCCTGAATATCATGTGATGCATTTGAAGTATTACATGTCATCTCTTGCCCATCTTTCAGATCACACAGACTTTCAATTAGCCATTTTGGATTCTGACCACATTTCCTAGGAAATAACTGTTTAAATATGTTCTTCTCCTAACACATTTTTGATGGGATTCCCCTGGCAAAGGTAGATGGGATTTTAAAAACGGGAAAGACACTAGAAACAGACCTGTTTTTTGGTAATTGCTGATGAGTTTCCTGACTAGCATACATGGAGCAGAAGTGACAATTCCATTGAACAGAATGGATGGCAGAAAAGAGGAGCAAAAGATGGCACCCTATAAAAACAAGCTATCCACTGCCAGAAGGAGTTAGTTCATACACAGTTGCCTCTCCCTACTGTTCTCTCCTTGCCTAAATGTTTTGTATCTTCTTACTGTTTCAGTGCTGAGATCCTACCAAAAATATTAAACTAATTTTAAAGGAAAAGGAAAACATAAAGATAAAACTTCCAAAAATTATATTATAGGGTGGAATATTTTCTTTTTCCTTCTCTAAAATTCTATCTTTCTATGACACACTATCTTCAAATAAAAACCATTGAAACCAATATTTATTCATCTTAAAATAACAGTATTGATAATAGCTAATATTTACTATTACTAAGTACCAGGCACTCTGCTAAATGATTTACATTTATTATTTTGTCTAGTTCTCACAGAAACCCCAAGAATGAGGTACTTTTATTATCCTCATTATTGAGATAAGGAAACAGAGGGACTTTGATCTCCGAGCATTCATTTCCCTGCATAGGCATACCTTGGCAATATTGCAAGTTCAGGTTTGATAAAGTAAATATTGCAATAAAGCAAGTAACAAATTTTTTAGTTTCCAAGTACATATAAAAGTTATGTTTACACTATACTATAGTCTATTAAATGTACAATAACATTATGTCTTAAAAATGTTATACTCTAAAGAAACTTTATAGCTAAAAATGCTAACCATCATCTGAGCCTTCAGGGAGTCCTAATTTGTTTGTTTGTTTGTTTGGTTCCCTGGCCGGGAATTGAACCCAGGCTGCAGTGGTGAGAGGGACTGCAGCCTAGCCACACCACCACCAGGGAACCCCCTAGGAGTCCTACATTTTTTTGTTGATGCAGGGTCTTGCCTTGATGTGGATGAAAACTCAATAAAGCTAAGTGCAATATAGCGAGGCATGCCTATATTAATAAATGTAGACTTTTTATTGGAAGGACTCTGAGAATCCCCATGCACACATTTATTTTTTTCACTCACTGAATATTAATTAACACAAGTATAATCAGAGCAAAGTGGGGCCACAAGAGGGATTATAGTATTTTTCAACTCTTAAAAGAGTTTCTTCAGCAATTCTGCTTCTAGGCATGACTCTGGAGAAATTCTCCTATATGTGCAAAGAGACATATATAAAAATGCTCATTTATATAAAACTGAAAATAAATGAACTAGAGTTCCAGGTATCAACATCCACAGATCTTAGAAAGAATTTTGAGAAAAAAGAAAAAGAGCTGTAGAATGAAACATTTGGTACAAGATCATTTTTGTAAAATTATTGTTTTGTAAAAACTATGTTTAGAGCATTAAATAACAGAATATGTTATATGTGAACATATACTCATGTAGCAAAAGGATAAGAACATGAACCAGAAAGGTAAAATGTTCAAGATAACAGTGGCCTTGGGAGGAAAGGAATGGGATGGGGGAAAGATATAAAATAGGCTTCGACTCTGCAACGTCTCATTTATTTTGCTTTAAAAAGTAATACAAATATGAGAAAATGTTGACATTTGTTCTTTCAGAGTCTGTTATCTTATTCTCTGAAAACTTTTGTATTTCAAAAAATACTTCCATCTTAAGAAATATTAACAGGTATATTTATGCTGGAAATATGTAGAAATCACTAGGTAGAACATGACCTCTCTAGTTTTAGGGTAAAATTTTTTAAAGTACATTTAATTAGATGCCCAATTTATCCATACACAGACTATCTAGCTTTGAGTCCTGTAAATTCAGTGCAACCTCTAAAATAAACTAGTTGTAAAACATATTTCTCAGTGATTTTACTAAGGTGAATTTCTTTGTGTGGGTTTACGTGCACCACAAATCACAGGGTACCAGCCCCTTAAGGCTCCTACGATATTATCAAGCGAGCAGGAAGAACAGTCATCTGGGGACTGTTAATAAATCACACACTTTTGGCCAAAGATGCCTGCTACGGGTCGTCATTATTACCTGGACTGTACACTCTCAAATCTGATTTCCTGACCCCACCCTCTTGCTCTCCCTTTCTTCATCTCCAACAGCACAGGATTTCATTGTTAAGGTCAGTACCTCTGAATCCTGTCTAATTAGGCTATGTAGTTAAGATAGTGAGCATACTTCATTACATTATTTGGTGTAAGGCTCTGGGTCATATCTAAAAATACTTTAGCTTGAAAATTAATGTAATCTCTTATTTGCTTTTGTTTGGAATCTTTCCACTTTCTTGATATCTGAAGAATGCTAACTCAAACATTAATTAAGTGCTCTTCATTTGTTAACACTATATTTTGTAAGTGAGGAAATTATTCTTTGTTTACATTTAAAAATAATCTCTTACCGTTATGTAACTAGCAATCAGTGTCAGTTTGTGGGTATGTGTTCATACACAGTTTTTAATACTTGCCTTGTTTCAAAAAGGATAAAAGATGGGCTACAGATACATATAGCACCAGAAAAATTAAACCTGAAATTAGTGAAGGAATGTATGAAGGATTTGAGTCAGGAGTAAGTATATAAAGTGCATCCTGTTTAATCTTAAACACAGGTTGGAAGGAAGCCACATATATGGCTCTAACTTTTCTCACAGCCGAGGAAATACTGTCAGTTCCACAGTTAGGTATCCAGAAGACAAAAAACAAACGAGATGATAAACAAGGGAAATAACAACTATACCAGGTCCTAAAGCCAAGAAAATATTTTCAGATATTGGCAGAGAGAATATTATAGACACAAATTTCATGGCACTTTCTTATAAATCCCTTAGTGCAGGCCTGAAGCATTATACCAAAGTAAATTCCTTAAGGAAATCTGAGGAGAGAAAGGACACATGGCAGGAAATTGGAGGCTAGAAGGTTGGGAAGGGGGTGGTAAAGGCATAATACAGGACTACAGCATTGCAAATGTTGGTCTTGACAGGGCATTTATTACTAGGAAGACCATAGAATTTATTGTCTAACCCAAGACCCTTTGAGAGTAAAAGCAGGTACTATTAATAATTAAGACCCTACAACAGGTATAAGCCAGGACTATTCTGAGCAAACTGGGACATATGGTCACATATGGTCACTCTTAAGTTCTTACTAATCACCCACTGACATCCTGCTCACAGTGCAGCCCAGCACTGTGGACCTTGTAAGCCAAACATCCTGTCACCCAGCTCTAGTTGTCAGGTATTGCAGGGATTTCTGGCCCAAGTCACCAACATGGGGTAGGCTTGCTCATGAATCAGCCAAACAAGGAAACTAATCAAGAAAGACTGGAGTAATCAATGGGTAATTGCGGCCTGAGGATCCAGTCTGCATCAAGAAAAGGTTAAGGGAGATGTCACTTCTGGATAATGGGTGGTGGGGGAGCGGGGCAGGAATGAAAGGTTGTAGGTAATTGGATGGGTCCCATGAAGAGGAAAGAGACACCCTCCTTTCTGAAGAACCAATGAAAGGTTCAGTGAAAGAAAACTGCTTGAAGTTGGGATATTATAATGGCTGAAGCATTTAAGTTGTAGTTCTTAAGCATGTCATATGAATTACCTGGAAACACTAGTTAAAAACTGGATTGAGGACCACAACCCTACAGATAAGGATTCTGTTATTCTGAGATGGAACCTAGAAATCTATTTTAACAAGCACTCCAGGTGAGTCTAGTAATAATGGCTCTATACTTTGAAAAATACTACCCTAAATACCACCTGCTTCAATAGTCCTTCAGGGAGTCTAATCTTTGCACAAGAAAGAGTATGTTGGGCTGACTTTGGGGAGGATACAGAGCCAGTTCCCCTGGGGAAGGTGGAAAGATGGAAAGGTAGGTCAGAGAGAAGCTCAACCTTCTGCCACCAGAAGGATTTGTCCATGGAAGGACCTAGGTTCTCAATTTGAAAGAGTAAAGACTTTACCTTTACAGATTCCCTATATGGTCCTAACAATTAAAAGAACCACCTAATCAGAGACACAGTTGAGCTCATTTTAAAAATCTTAACTGGAATAATTCCCATTCTAGCAAGTTTCCCTTTACTTAGTAAAAGTGGCTAACATTGATTGGTGATTTACTACATGCCAAGCCTAAGTGCTGTACCTGCATTTACTCATTCAGTCCTGAGAATAACCCAGTAGGGTAGGTACTATTTTTACTGCCACTTTATAGCAGGGCCACTGTGACAGGGCACCATGCACAGGGTGATCTGTGTCTGTGGCACCCCTTGTGGTAATGCAGGGCACAACTTTCACAGCTTTACACACTGGGCTCAACATTGTGGGTGATAAGAACATAGGTTAAGTTTCCCAAGGTCCCACAGCTAGAACCTAAGTTCTGAAAGCTTGTAGAGGAGAAAAAAAGAGGGAACTGTATAAGAAAATATTTCTGTGATCCTGCTAGGAAGGGAAATGAACCAACCTGGAAATCAGTACATTTATTCACATAAGGACAGGTAAGGATGAGAGGTCAGCAAGCAGCACCTTCCTGAATTGATTGTGCCAACTGAAGATCCTCCAAGTCTTCCTGGACGAACTCCCTAGACTGCTTCCCCAAACCACATTCAATGACGGTGGGAATGAAGCCCCCAAGCTCCCATTTCTGGTGGCATTTTTTTTTCCCAGTGAAACAACACTAAGGCCAAACTTCTTGCCTGTCCAGTGCTCCTACAAGTATAACATGTTATTTCTATCACACTTTTGGCACTTATATTAGAATAATTTTATATGTGTCTGTTTCTCTCCCAAGTTTACAAGCTTCTCCAGGACAGGGATAATGCTAATTTACCATATTTGTGTCTCCCAGTGTCCACAAGTGCACAGCTAGGATTCTTTGCTTGCTTCCTTCATCTCTCCCTGGCATTAAGCTCCCTGCCTTCAAAGTTTAGTGGGAAAGACCTACAATTAACAATGAAGGCTCTACATAGCAAATTATAGAGGTAAGCACAGGACCGCTGTGGAGCCAGAAAAGATGGCCTTGACTTAGCCTGTAAGGGCCAGCAAAGGTTGATAATTTGAGCTAAACAGAGAAGGAGAGGGGAAAGGGCCTTCTAGGAAGAGTAAACAGCACAAAGGAAGTTAGATGTGTGTGTGTGTGTGTGTGAGAGAGAGAGAGAGAGGGAGAGAGAGAGAGAAAGAGAGAAGAGGAGGGGAGGAGAAGAGAGGAAAGGAGAGGAGAAGAGGAAGGGAGAAAGGAGTGAGGTTGTATAACCACAAATAGCTTAGTGTAGTTAAAGAAATTTTCACTTTGTGACACCAATGGAGGGGCCGCGATAGGGGTGGGATAAGAGCATGAGGCTGGGAGCCAGGCTGCCTGCGTGGTCCAAATCCTAGCTCTGCTTCTTACCAACTAGTAACTTGAGCAAACTGCTTAACCCCTGGAGCCTCAGATCCTAATTTGTTAATGGGATAATAATAGCATCTACCTTTTTGGATGCTTTCGATAATTAAATAGCTTAATACTTAAAAAGCACTTAGAACAGTGCGTGTGGTGTGGTATGTACTCAATAAAGAGCAGCTATTATTATAACCCCACAGTTCTCTTTCTCTCATTCCCCATTTTTACTCCACTCCAACCAAGTCTATATTCTGCCTCTAAAACATTACTTTGTCTCCATAGTGTCCACCTGGGCCCTTCCAGCAGCATCCAATTGGTCTCCTTGCTTCCACTCTTGCCCTTCCCCAATCTGATCCATAGGAACAATCAGAGTGATCCTTTTCAAAAGTAAGTCAGGTTTCACTTCACTTAAAAATCTGTTGTGTCTCATCACACATCATACCAACAACCATTTAGAATTCTCCTTATCATGACCATAAAGGATCTTAAATATTATGGCTGTCTCCACCTCTCTAACCCCATGTCATTCATATTCCCTCTTTCTTATTCACTACACTTCAGCCTCTAGCTACCCAAACTTAGCAAGCTTGTCTTGGTAGGACCTTTGCACAGCTCTTAACCTCTGCCTTCCTCACTCACCCCTTAGCTTGTTTGCCTTTTTGTCTTATAAAACCCAGTTGAAATGTCAGAGGAGTGGACTGATTTTGAGACACCAAACTAAAGTAACAGCCTCCCTGGTTTCTATATGGTACTCTAGAAATTTATTTCCCTTTATTTCTTTGTTGTTGTTTTTCTGCCCCCTCCCCCTGAACTGCACCCCACCCCTCCAGAATGTAAGTGCCATGAAAGGAGAAACAAGGGCTGTCTTTTTCATTGCTGTATTCCCAGTACCTATAACAGTAAATCTCTCTCTCTCCAACATAGCATGCAGTCAATAAATGCCAGGGCTGTCCAGAAAGTATCCAGCCATGTAATATGAAAAATAGAGGCATTTACAGCTGGATTTTTGTTCAGACAGTTCTCACCTTTACTGAATTAATGTTGAATGAATTAGAAGAGAGTAGACAAAGGGAGAAGGCTGCCAAAAATTAAGGCATCTGGGCCAATTATTATTTTGCAGTAATCCAGTGAGAAATGATGAAGCCCTAGCAGTGGTTTTTAACCTTAGCTATGCATTGGAATCACCTGGGGACTGATCGTAACAATTATGCCTGAGCACTATCCTCAGAGATTCTTATTTAATTGGTGGATGTAGCCTGGGCATCAGGATTTTTAAAAGTTCCACAGGGGGTTCTAATGTGCAGCCAAAGCTGAAACCAAAAGGCAGAAGAAGGATATAGGAGAGTTGAGTGTGGAGATCTTTAGGATGTATAATAAGCAGGATTTGATGGTTAATTATGAATTGGAAGTGCCTAAAAGGAGGGTTCCTAGGAAGAATCCTAGATTTCTGGCTTGGGCCTGGGTGAAAGAGAGAGGCAATTTTGAGATAGATAAGTTCTATCTTGGATAGATTAAATTTGAGGTGGCTGTGGGGACAGATATTTGTTTCTTAGAAGATTTATGTTGCCTTAAATCTGAAGAGTAGGAAATCCCTCTAGTTTTCAAGATGACAAGAAGGAAAATGTATCTCTGGAAAATATGACTATTGTACAGTGTACGAGAGCATTCCCACTCAGCATAACCTCTTTACTCATAACCCCCTTCCAAGCCAATGCCCCATCTGTTCTGAAATGTTGTTCAACATGTTGATATATTTTCAAGAAAGATTATATTACGTATAGGTTCTGTTCCCATGAATCTTTTAACTTGCTATTCTTGCATTACTTGGATTAAGCATACAGGTATCCCATTGATTAAATTGCTAGCAGACTTTTAAAGGAATATGTAACAGCTTAAAAATTCCCAATAAATGTAAAGAAACATACCCATCATCATTTCCTTTTAAGATTCATGGTTAAAGACACTTAGACTTGGGGTTCCCTGGTGGTGTAGTGGCTAGGCTTCAGCGCTCTCAATGCCAGGGCCTGGGTTCGAGCCCCAACCAAGAAATTACCTGCCCCCCACCCCACCCCCTAAAAAAGACACTTAGACCTAAACTGCCTAGCTTGTTTAGTTTTCTAATTAGTAAACATTTGCTGGGTTACCAAAGATACCAAGTACTCTCTGAAAGACCATGTCTTCTTGGTTTGTTTCTAATTTAAATCAGACACACTAAAGTATTAAAAGGGAGTAATAGATGGCGAATGGACATTCTGTCCAGCATCTATCACACTCCATTTCTCAGTATTCCAAGGAAGAGTGACTGAATATTAGGGAGGAAATAAACTAGGAAGGAATGAATCAGGTCTGGACGGAATGTGTTTATTCAACTAAGAAATGATACTAAGTCACGTGTTAGGTTAAAAAATTCAAAAGGGGATATGACTTGCCTTTTTAAAGAGTATGAGGGGCTGTAACAGATAAAGCTGAAGTGATTCAGAATCGATCAAAAAGGACTGAAATATGAATTCTGAAAACTTGAACGACTGTGAAATTGGGGGGTTGAGGGTAGGCGGAAGCTATTCGCCAAACCGTCAGGTAGGGTGTTAAATTGTGGCTAAGTGCTGCTCCTAGCAGCCCCCGCGGAAAGTTGAGGTCTATGAAAACTAAAAGAGCGAAAGGGTGGGTGCGCCGCCACTCTCGGGGAAGGGCATTTCCTAGAAGAGAGCCGCAGAAACTCGTTGCAACGTTCTGGCTCTGCTGTCCCCGGCACTGCCAATCTGGCAGGTGAACCGTGAGAACACAAAAGAATGGATGTGATGACGTACGAAACGTACAAAGTCAGGGCCCCCTGATCCAGCACCTCCCTTCACCGCGGAAGCAGCCCCACACGTTTTTGGAAAAAACACCTGCCGCCTAGCCCAGCCGGCTCGGGGCAGAGGGCTGAGGGCCAAAGGGGCAGAAAGGGCCTCTGTCTGCTCTGCGCAGGGCTCGGGTTGAGGGGCCGCGCTCCGAGACACCCGGATCGCCGTTTAGGGTGCTCCTAGGCGGTGGCGGGGAAAACGTGCGCAAGCGAACGACTGCCTCCCATAGCCGACCGCGGCGGGCCGGTGGGCGTGACGCCATGACGTACCGCACACGGGCTGCGCGGCGGGCGGGGCGGGGCGGGGCGCGGCACGGGGCGTGACGGGGGCGGGAGGAAGGAGTGGGAGGAGGAGGCGGAGACAGCGGGGGCTGAGAGAGGGGGAGAATGGCAGTTGAGGCACTGGTTCCCGGGAATAGCCGTCAAGACAGAACTGCGGAGGAGTTGGGGAAAGCAGCCGTCGGGACCCCTCCTCTCCATTCTCCCCGCCCCAGCTGAGAGGCGCCTCGGCGGGACTGAAGCAACCTACTCCGTACTTCCTGCGCTTTCTGCCGCCGTCTCTGGGAGATGGGCCTGCTCGCCTGCAACCCTACGCCCGCCGCCTCTCTGAGGAGTTGAAGGTACGGATGGGCACCGGAGGAGGTTACTCCTGGGAGCAGGAGGACAGGGGCAGCTCCTGTTTCTGATCCGAGGCGCGCTGGCATGACCGCTGCCCTCGCGCCCCACCCCGGGACGGAAATGGATTTGGAAATCCCACGGGAAAGGCGCCCCCTCTAGTGCTCGGCGCGGGGCTGAGGCGGGCGCTAGACCCAGGGGCCAGGCCTTCGGCCGGTTTCGCGTCTCCCGCCTGGCCCTGGAGCGCCCCGGTGGCAGCGCGGCCGGAGGCAGAGCATGGGATCCGCCCTGAGCCCTGTCTTCGCCCAGGCAGTCTGCTGAGACGGCGGCTGACCCGGCAGTGTTGTGACGGGCCGAGGCTCGCTCCACTCGAGCACTTCCCCAGCCCTTGAAGCGAGAGACACCGAGGGCGGTCCTCGCGGGGAGGCGGCGGGGGTGGAGCACATTCCTGATGGGTGAAATCGGCTCTAACGGGACCGATTTCCGGGCCTTGCAGCAAATTCGGAGCCCGGGCCAGCGACTCCCCGTTCCCGACCCTTGTTGCCAGGGGCCCCAGGGAAAGGGAGGCAAGCTCCTGGGAAGGTCCACCGGGAGAACTGCTACCGCTTCAAAAGCAGAAATTCTGCAAACAAAAAATGGTGTAGCCTTGGGGTAAAGTATGTGTTAATAGGGGTCTCCCAGGATTCTCTCCCTCCTGCTAAACCTTCAGGGAGGTCCCAGCCTTCACCCAGCAAATAATGCCACTATTTTTAATTCACAGTTTTTCCTATCACCTAGCTTCCCACTACCATTGCTCTTTCCCCGTTTCCATTAATGGAAAAAAAAATAAAGTTTAAGGTTCGTTAACCCGGCGACAAGGAAAGTAAATAAAAGAAGGGAGAGAGTGGTTAAGGTTATATATGGGAGAAAGGAAAGTCTTAGTTTTTTCCCATTGGCCCCTGAACGTAGAAATGCTTTGTTCTGGTTAATATTTAGTGCCCACAATGTTGCAGAATTGTGGTTGACGTTGGAAAGGACGGCTTTTAAGTGCCGCTGCAATTTTCAAACCCAGGTGTTGGCTGGAAATGCTAATTTTAAATGTTAGTAAACAGTGGAGGCATAAACAGTCCTTTTTCCTGGCCTTGAAATGTTTGTCATTTTTTCCTTTCCACTTTTCTGGGGGTAAGAACGTGGCTATTTTATTTTCTTTTATGATTTTAACCTAGATTTCTAGGTCCTTTTGGTTATATGAAATCTTACTGGCTGCCAAAATTTCATTTTTAGTTTTGCCATTACTTATCTTAATGTGAATCTTTTTACTGTTTATAATTAAACTATTGCTGTATTTGTTTATGCTTCCTAAACACCTAGATGTCTGAACTGAATTAAAATGTAAATACATTTTAGAAAAGTATTTAGAAAATGGCGATGATGTATTGTTAACTCTTATTCTCAAGTGTTCTTTTCTTGCTGCATGCAATCCCAATGTAAAGGTTTAGAATTAAGTCTTCGGACTTAATAAACCAAATTATGCAACAACAATAAAAAAATCCTTTTTATTTCTTAGTTTAATATTCTCATTTTTAAATACAGTATACAGTGTAACTTAAGTTTAAATTTCATGTGTCCATGGAAACTATTTTAATGTCACCGCAAGGTGTCTTCCTAAGGAAAAAAATGAGTTTGGCAACTAACGTTAGTGTTATTTTTTCAATATCTCTGATTTCCAAGGAGAATTCCAGTAAGAATAACTTTTAAAACTGTAGCATTATTTTAGGAGTTGAAATACAACTCAATTCCTGCTAGTCTCCAAGTAGTAGCTACTTGAAATATAGTTTCATTTGGGGGATGCCGCAATTGGTCCTTAGAATTGTGAAAAACAATCCATTTTTACTGTCATCTAACTAGTGTTAGAATTTTTCTTTTAAATTTTGATGGTGATTTGTAGATTTGTAGGTGCTTTTTTACTTGATTAAAAGAAACCACATTTTTTTCCTACCTAAAAATTGAAAGATACTGAGATTAGTATCTGTTTTTAAAAATACCTGAGAATCCTAGTAGAAAGTAAATGTACTTCACAAATTTGAAATAGAGGTTGCCATAAAGTAATATTTTTGCACTTGTTTGTTAGATGGAATTAAATATAGGTAATTTGAAGCAAACTTTTTAAACACTTAGAAGAACCTTTTGTATATTATGGCACGTTTTGATTTTATCTTAAACACTTACTTAGATTTATCACAGTTTGGTTTCTAATCATCTCCAGCTTTTTTTTTTAATCTGGAAGGCACTGAGAATTGAAAAATACAATTTTAAGAATTTTTTTAAGAGAGAGAAGAAAGACATACTTTTGATAACAGGTAAAAGTCCCTAGTCCAGTGTTGGGCACAGAGTAAGCTGGGAATAAATGTTGTCGTATTTACATCTAAATTGCATCCTTATATTTCTTCTCTACTCAGGTTATAAATAAAACTTAGAGAATTGTTATTTGTTTTTCTAATAAACAAGTGACAGTTGATTGTCACTGGCTGATTTCCTGCTAAGCTTTATGTTCTTTTAGTTCTTTATGTTTGAGGCCCATATAAAAGATAAGCCAAAGAAAAGTTGAATTTCTAAATTTATGTTTGATTGCATATGCAGTTGTATTTGATAAATTAGCACGAGTAGTTTAATGATTATCTGAAAGGACCTATGATCATACATGAAACAGATCAGCTTAAAGATTTTGTTTTGACTCCTTTTTTAAAAATTGTTAATAATTACTTATAGAGAATAGCTAATTTTTCCTTAGGTAATTTTTTTCTCCAATCAGGAGTCATTCTTATTTTTATTCAGCTTTTTTTTTTTTAAGTCATAAAAGATTAGGGTTTTGTTAGCTGACAGAAAATGTGTAACATTGAAAGAACTGTATGTAACCACACCTGCACAGCTGAAGACTAAGGGATGACATTCCTTTGCTAAACACATCTGTATTTCAGATGGTGGTAGACTTCAACCAAAAAAGGCAATGAAATTATTTTGGATGTTTGAAACTTAGGCAATTCACTTCTCAATAGCTATCATATGTCAGTAATACTTTCTGTATTAAAGTGAGCATCTTTTGATAAAGTAGTTTTTGCTTATATTGCTGTCTTTGTAGCTGTCAAAAAAACCTGAACAATTCTTTTGTTTTTTTGGTAACATTTTCTTGAAAGCTAGGCCATTAGCCTTTAAAGCATTATATATTCTTGTCCTATTGATATTACCTAGTATTTTATTTTAAAAATCATTTGCAACTTGTTAATTTGTTTTAGAAGTCCTTTTTGGGAGACTTTCCTTCTATGAAAGTTTCAGTAGGACAAAACTGATGAGTTGTTTTATCTCTCAGATAAGTTTGTGCATTGAATTATGAAGCAAAAGCCTGCCTAAAATCACCCTAATTTGATTAAGCCCAAAAGAAACTTCAAAACTCAGTCTGGGGCCAAAAAACTGGATTTGGCCCTTTAAAATTATGTACACTTAACAGTTTTTAACCTTTGTCCTTCTCTGGAGACCAAAAGAATAAATAGCCATGCTGGAATGTGAATAGTGGGCAGGTTGACTGTTGAAGTTCTCTCTAATAGAGGTGAGCCATAAGGAGGAGGGAACAAACTAGTTGGAGACAGAAGGAGCAAGAAACCAAGAAAAGGTATTGGGAATTTGGCCTCCAGATAAATATTATAAGCAAACTAATGTATTCTGAATTAAATTATGCATCATCACAAATGAGATAATATATGTGAAATGTACAGTAGAAGTGCAGCAGATAATGTGAACTCAATTTATGTCAGGGACTGTCTCATTGTTCACTCTTAAGGTCTCTGCACTGAGCATAAAACCTGACAATAATACACTAACAGATGTTGAATGAACATTTGCTAACTGAATAAAGTATATAATGTAAAGTATCTGTTTATTTTGGGGAAGGTTAATTTTATTAAATTTTACTGGTTAATAAAATTATATAGGTTTGAAGTGTACAATTCTGTAATACTTCATCTGTATATTGCATTGTGTGTTCACCACCCAAAGTCAGATCTCCTTCTGTCACTGTGTATTGACCCCCCTTTACCCTTGTTTATCTCTTCTCATCATACTTTTTCTGGTAACCACCATACTCTTTCTTATCTGTGTCTTTGATCTTTTTGTTTGTCTTGTTTGTGTTTGTGCTTTCAGTTTCATATTCCACATATGAATAAAATCATGGTTCTTAAATTTTTCTGTCAAACTTAATTCACTTAGCATAATGTTCTTAGGATCAGTCCATATTGTCACAAATGGCAATATTTCATCTTTTCTTATGTCTGAGTAGTTTACCCTTGTATATATGTACTACATACTTATCCAATAATCCATCAAAGGACACTTCACTTGTTTCCACGTCTTAGCCGCTGTGAATAATGCTGAAATGAACATAGGGGTACGTACAGGGGCTGTCTAGAAAGTATCTAGCCATGTAATATGAAAAATAGAGGGATTTATGACTGGATTTTTTTTTTTTAGACAACCCTTGTATATCTTTATGAATATGTGTTTTCAAATTTTGGGGACAGATGCCCGGAAGAGGATTACTGGGTCATATGATAACTCTTAATTTTTTGAGGTACCTCCACACTGTTTCTCATAGTGGCTGTTCCAGTTTACATTCCCACCAGCAGTATATGAGGGTTTCTTTTTCTTGACACCCTCTCTAATATTTGCTGTTACTTGTCATGTTGCTAATAGCTATTCTAACGTGTGTGAGGTGGTATCTCATTGTGGTTTTGATTTGCATTTTCCTAATAGCTAGTGAAGTTGAGCATCTTTTCATACGAAGTCTGGCAGTTAGGTTTGCGAACTTGCTCCCATACGCTTACCTTGGAAGCACTGTACAAACAATGCCTTAAGGTTTCATAACCTTGCTATATATGTGTCTCAAAGCTGTGTTCCTGTCGACATGTGGCAGTATCTTGCTGAGTGGCATTCATTATTTTTGTTGCATGTTTTTGTGTGCCGTTGCAAGAATGTCAGAGCTTGAATTAGAGCAATGAACAAACATTAAATTTCTTGTTAAACTTGGCCAGCATAGAAGTGAAATCAGGGGCATGTTGTTCCAAGTTAATGGGAATGCCATGAAGAAAACAGCAGTGTACAAATGATTAAACATTTTTCTGAGGTTGGAGAAAGCATCACTGATGGAGAGGTCAGAGCAGCTAGTAACAAGCAGAACTGACCAAAACATTGCAAAAATTCATAGAATTATGCATCAAAATCATTGACTGACTATTAGAAGCATAGCAGACCAAGTAAACATTGATAGAGAAACAGGAGGATCTTAATTGAAAATCTTGGCATGAGAAAGGTGTGTACAAAAATGGTCCCAAAGGAACTCACCGATGAAAAAAGTAAAGGAGAGTCAAAGTTTGCCAAGACCTTTTGGAGAAGCAAGATGACGTTTTGGGCCATGTTATTACTGGTGATGAAACAATCGGTGTACCAATAAGAAACTGAAATAAAACCTCAAAGTGCACAATGGAAGTCAGCCAATTCTCTACAACCAAAAACATTCCCAGTCTGAATCAAAAGTCAAAATGATGTTGCTAACCTTTTTTGATATCAGTGGGTTGTTCATTATGAATTTGTACCAACTGGAAAGTCAACCAAATTTACTATTTGGAAGTGCTGAAAAGGCTGTGTTAAAAAGTTAGACAAAAATGACCTGAACTTTTCACCAACAGCTCATGGCTCTTGCATCATGACAAGGTACCAGCTCACACGGCACTATCTGTGAGGGAGTTTTTATTATACAGCACTATCTGTGAGGGAGTTTTTAGCCAGTACACAAATAACTATATTGGAACACCCTCCCTACTCACCTGATCTGGCCCCCAATGACTTTTCTTTACCTGGAGATAAAGGAAATATTGAAAGGAAGACATTTTTATTACATTCAGAACATCAAGGGTAATATGATGACAGTTCTGATGGCCATTCCAGAAAAAGAGTTCCAAAATTGCTCTCAAGGGTCGACCAGATGCTGGCATTGCTGCATAGCTTCCCAAGGAGAGTACTTCGAAGGTGACTGTAGTGATATTCAGCCATGAGTTATATAGCACTTTTTCTAGGATGAGTTCGCAGAATTAATTGTCTTACTTCAAAAATGGGTAAATCAATCTCTGGATCACTGTTACACAATATAGAACTTTCTCCAATGATGAAAATGTTCTAGACCTGCACTGCCCATTGTGGTAGTCAGTAGCCACATATGACTATCGAGCATTTGAAATGAGACTGGTCGCTGAGGAACTGAAATTTAAATTTAAATGTAAGTAGACTCATGTGGCTAGTAATGATATATTAAACTGAGTAGCCCTAAATGACAATTTTTCTCACTTACAAAATGTACAGTTTAGATTAGAGCACTGGTGTTAGGTTCCACAGCCAAATAAAGTTGGTGCAGTGTTCTGAAACGAGTGAATGGGTATTCTAGTAGATGCACCTGTGCATGGCTAGTGTTTGTGAAATAATTCCAAGTTTGTATCCTTTTCACTCTTTCTACCTCCATGACTTATTTAAGAAACCCAGTGTGTCTCGTGATTACTGATTTTTCATATTGGTCTTTAGGTTGATGCTTCCCACGAGCATATAGTTAAATATCTAATGCATCTAATTTAATACTGTGTTTTAGAATTACAGTTAAGTCTATTTTCTTTCTTTTGAATTCTCAATGAGAAAACCATAACAATGATAAACCTTTGTGATTATTTACCTGTTGTGTAATTCTTACCTAGGTTCTTCTGTTTTCTTTAGAAAATAATCCCTTACTTGTTTTCTTCTCATAAAATAATAAATATTTCATTTTGTTTTTCATTTTTTATCTTATTTGGGGGGGTGCTGTGTTTAAAGAGAGGCTATATAAATGCTTTGTATCCAAAAGAAAATAGATAACACTACTTATTGTGCCTTTTGTATCCCAAGAGATGTTGTTCCTTCTGAGAATTACTTAGAATTTGAAGAAAATGTTTAAAATAACATCTAGGACTTCTACCAAACAGCTCTTCCAGCCTGTACTCTACTTCCTTATGTACATACATCACAAAATTAAGCACATACACATCCCTCCCCCCGCCCCCCGACACACAATGATTTACTCAACCAGAGGTCTCTTCCCTCATGTTCTTTAGGAGAAAGAGGCAAAAGAACTTTCAAAATTAGAGGGGTAGGATGATACTATTATCAATAATTTTTGTTGCAAAAACAAAAACCTTTCAGATAAAGTGGATAGGACAATATTAGCCCAAACACTTAAGAAATACTTGTAATTGTCTAAATAGACTTTTTCAGATTAATGATCTAACTTGTAAAATTTAGTTTGCAAAGATCATACCCATTCTATGGATTTACTAAGACAAAAGAGTATACTAACACTTGAGAGAATTTGGAGACATTTTTGAAAGAACAAAAATAAAAATTATCTCAGAAAATCTTACCCACTTTTAACTCTAGAATATGCTATGTATTAAAACTGTCTATGTATTTGTGTATTAGAAGCATAGTCTTTTAGAACCAAGGAAATTTTGATATTATCTACTCTTAAGTCACTTTTGCTTTCAAATAAGGAAATTGAAATTCAAAAAAGTAGATAAACTTGGCTAAGATGTCAAATTAGGTGAACATTTCCCCTCTATTGTTCTGTAGCAATGAGTATTTTAATCAGTTCAAAAAGTTTTTGTTTTGTTTTATTTTGGGGTGGTTCCCTGGCTGGAAATCGAATCCAGGCCACAGCATTGAAGGCCCCGGAGCCTAACCTCTACACCACCAGGGAACCCCCTCAGAAAATTTTTGACACATAATTTTTTTTTTTTAAGACCTATTCTAGAGCTTTTTCATGTCTCTGGACACTCCATCACACCCAACATTTTGCACTGTTTTCCCTACTATTTCCCTATTTTGCCTTGCTGAACAAAGAGGACCTTGGAATGAGCTAGCCAAAATGTTTTTAATCTTTTTTTTTAATTGAAAAAAATAGAATGAATAATGCTTTTTATTTTTGCAGCAGCTTACTTTTTGTAATGGACTGAGTAATGAATATTTTTGTAATTAGTATTATTAAAATCACAAAGCACCATACTGTTCTGTCTCCTAGCCAAGAATAGGTTTAAATAGGTAAATGTGGCAGGTGTATATTTGTGAAGCCATTTAAGAACTGTCTCTTTGGGGAGATTTTGTAGCATATGGGAATAGTTTACTTAGTTTCTGTTTCTGGGAGATAGAGAAACTATCCTAAGGATAGAAGTCAATGTAGTGTATTTGAGTCTTGGTAAGCATTCACTTTCCAAAAAATTGCTGGAAACTGATACTTGCCTATGCCAATGAGCTGTTGAATTACTCCCACCGCCTCCATTTATAAGTGGTTAAGTTGAAGTTATTTATCCTATTCTTAATATTAGAAAGACCACTTGAGATATATTTGTAGCTATATAAATATGAGACTGAAAACATTAGTTATATTTACATTAGAGGCATTTATATATTGTAATGATATATTCCAAACTTCCCAGTGGCTGACTATTCTGATTACATTAGAAAACCCTTTTCAGAGCCAAATATTTGCTTTGTTTTATTTCTAAACTTCAGTGTGATAATCCTGCAACAGTGTTATCCAGTAAATGCTTTGGTTGCGGTTACATTTGTGTCATCTTCTCAATTTATAATAGTTATAGCTAATATTTGTTAAGTGATTAATGTGTGCCATACCCTATCTTAGATTTCTTTATATATGTTATTTTATTTAATTTTAATAATTCTGTAGACTGTAGGTATTATTATTCCTAGTTTATAGTTGAAGAACTGTCTTAGCAATTTAACTCAGTGTCACACACTAGTGTCAGAAACTGAACTTGAACCCACACTTTATGACTCCAAAGTCCATGCTTTACTCTCTGAATAAAATACATGCTTTCTTACTCCATATTTGTATAGTATTTAAAAAGTTCTCCCCGCAAGCTACTCTAAATTATTACTTCATTTTTCCCCCACTAAGGTGAGTAAGATAATTATGTCTGGAACAGACAACCCCAAAATCTCATGGTGGAACACAATGAAAGTCTGTTTCTCATTCACACAAAGAACCATGTGGATGACTGATGTATTTCCAGATTGCTTCTATCTTGTGATTCAGCTCTCCCCTAAGGCCTGCTTGGAGTCAACCACAATAATTACTACATTCAGCAACCAAATGAGGGCAGAAAGAGAACTCCACGGATGTTTGAAATGGTGATTTAGGGACCAGTTTTGGAAGGGCCATACATCATTGTACTCATATTGGATTGACCAGGACTGGACACATGGCTGTATCTAGCTGCAGGTAGAATGGAAAATATAGTTCTCTGTGTGCTCAAGAGGAAAATGAAACAAGTGAGGATATAACATCTCTGCCATAACAGTGTTTTCTCTGTTTTAAAGATAATACAGAGGTTGTTACTGAACTAAAGCCACAAAACCATTTGGTGTAGAACTGTAGAACCCTGATTTCCCTAGATTTCATTAGATCTGCATGTAATATGCTCATGTTTCTAAAGAGACCTTCATATAATTGAAAGACATTTAGAATTCTAGCACCATTGCTGATTCTCTTGGGCATCAAATACTTTATCTTTTTGTATCATATTTTAAATAGAGATATTATTGACTTAGGAATGAAAAACTTAAAAACATTTTAAGTGACAATTGCCATTTTAAGATGATATAAGCACTTAATACTTTTATGTACATATTTATAATCAACTGTCCTTTGAATATACAATATTAATTAGCCTTTATTGTATAACTTTGTTTTTTAAACATGTGATGGATTACTCTAGGCCATCTACTTAACTTCATATTTATTCTTGCATTATGAATCTAAGACATTTGTTTCCGAATGAAAGTTATTTTTTAACCTTATCAAAAACTTAACTCTTCTGGAAAGAGCTGCAGTTTCAAATATTCATAGAAGTTTGTTCTAACTGAGCTAATAACTGGTGCAGATAAGAATATTGTACTCATAATATAAATTAGTGAGAGCTGAAAAGATTTACAGAAACTGATGTTAACTTTTACTGGCAAATTAAAATCCATTATTTCAGCAGTAGCAGTTAACCTTTTGTTATACTTTAGACTTCTTAAGGAATCTATTGAAAGCTATGGATTCTATCCCTAGAATAAATAAATTCATTCATTCATTCGTACATTCATTTATTTATTAATTCACAATTCAGTTACAATTTTAGAGATTTCATGGATTTCCTCTGAATGCTACCCATTGTTTAAGTTATTTTTTAAGCATTTTAATCCTCCCAAATTTTGTTGTGCTTATTACATTTTTACTTTAACAGACTGTACAGAAATGTTTAATAAGTCAGTTTTTATAAGAGAGTCTGTCTCCTTAATGTTATTGGGACCACAAGAATTATGCCCAGAGCCTGTATTGCTTCTGTAGGTGAATTTGGCAGCTACATCGGGGAATAGATTTATTAGAGGAGAACATAGCACTTCCATATTTGAGGTTGGCAAGATGAATAACTTAGAAATAATTTTAAATGTTTAAATAACTTTTTGAGCAATAGCAGACTTTGTTATAATGAACTTTAGTGATTTATCTCCGTTCAGAGAAAGTCTGTATGAAAATAAAAAGTTTAATGCTTCAAAGTTCTCTTAATGATATGATTCAGATTTACAAAAACTCTTTTTACTTTGAGCCAAAATTAGCTTGTGTGCCAATACATTATTTCTAGTATATCAACTTCCATTTATGGACTGATCAAAAGATGGCTTTTGATCATTTTGTTTTTTGGTAGTCAAATGCTACATTAAATTGTGCCTAATTATATTTTGATAGGTGGTTACAACTCTGTGTATAGAAGATGCTATGGAAAGATAGAAATTTCCTTTTCTTACTGACCTCGGAACCATTATTTAACATTAAGGAAGAGCAGAGCCTAAAAATGGATTCATGTTTTGGGATTTTACCCCGCTATTTATTTACCAATTATTGGTTCCTGCAGTTATGCACAGTAAGCTAAATTAATATTTTCTACACTAGATCATTTGGTCAGATAACTAGTGTTAAGTTGGTACAACTTAAATAGTTTGCTACTTATGGAGTTAGAAAAGCATTGTCACTATGAAAAAGTGTGTTGTCAGAAGTGTATATATATAGTCTTTTAGAAAGAAAGCTTTATAATGGACTTTAGTAAATTTTTGTTTAGATTATGGGACTACCATATATGCCAAATATAAAATCAAGGTTACAGTGATACATCAATACTTGTCATTAATTGGTACCAAGAGGCTTGACAAGTACCAAACAGATTTTTCCCATAAGGAATAATGGAGTGGTACTTTAATACTTGTCATTAATTGGTTCCAGGAGGCATGACGAATACTGGGACAGAATTTTCTCATCAAAATTCATTGAGTACCAAATCCAACGAGTTTCAAAGCAGTAGAGTACCAAGGTATGACTGTATTTCTTTCAAAATTATGCTTATCAAAAAGGAGAATCACATTCTTAATAATTTAGGTCCTTGCAAATTCATTCCTATTAATACTTACTGTTTGGGGAACATGTCTGAAATGTCTTTGTTCAGTGCATAGTTTAGATGCACTGGAATGAAAATTCCAGGGGCCTTGTCTATTCTGTTCACTATTGTATATCTACCACCTAGAAGAGTATCTGGCACATGATGGGCATTGAACATACTTGTTGAAAGAATAAATGAATTAACATTTATACAGATTACTTATAGTAAAAAGGCAAAAAAATTTAACAAATTTAGTTACTCCTTAAAGCTGTTGCAGTTGCAAATATTAGATAATGCAAGAAAACCTCTTAAAGACCACTTTTAAAAAGCAGTACAGTAATGATTTCTATTGTAGAGACAACAAATGCATACTTATGCTAAATTTCCTGTGACAGTGTCATATACAGATTAATAGTCTCTCATGAGTTTTAAATCATTTAGGTATGTGGGTGGCTATAAGATGCTACTGAAGTGGTTAGGGTTAGAAGATGTTTATTGGTAGAAATTTTTAAATCTGTAATTCTTGAAATTGTATAGTGTGAAGATACTTAACATATTTTATTTATCCTGTAGTGCCTGTGGAGTAAAGGTTCCTGTCTTTTCATAGTTTAAAAAGCTGGATGTCATAGGTTGTATTGCTTAATAAGGGTCGTATAGCAATAGCAAGCCAAAAGCCAAAGATATGAACAGAATCTTTATTTTTCATTTCTACATATGTGTGTACTGCATCATTATTTTATTTATTCAGTGTTTCGTTAGATACCTGCTGTTAAGTTTCACACTGTGTTAGGTACTAGGGATACGAAGCTTGTCTTACATTTCATTTCACCTAACATTTAGTGTGTTACCAGGTTTTGTTAGATACTTTCAGCACATGTCAATTTCACTTTATTCTCATAACATCTATTTGAGGTGAGTGGTATCATCCATATTTCATAGTGGAGAGCACCGCCTGAGGAATGTACTTTGGGATTTTGTAACTAAAGTGGCTGACCAGGTCTTGACTCCCAAATTTTCTTTTTTATACATCCAGTACTGGATGCTTTTTATTTTCCCCTCCAGATCTGCTCTTCCCCTTTCTCTGCTTTGCCTTGTTCCCCAGAAAAAGTTGACCTCTAAGGACTGCCTCACTTGGGCCTTCCTTGTTGGTTTCTCATTGAATTTAGCCAGTATGAGGGACTGGCAGAATATTAGCGAGCCAGAGGAGGAAAAAGCTGGATATTTATTCTTCCAGCTCCTCTTCACTGATTGCTCCCTTTCTGCCCCTTCATTTCCAAGGGTGGCAGTGGCTTCCTGAGTAAGTTGCATCCCTCTTGGTTCCTTTAACTCTGCTCATACCTTTGTAAATGAGCTCTTTGGTTACCTCTTTGACAGTGCTTTGTTTCTATGTCTGGACCCTGATGAATACATACAGCTTTCTTAAAACATGGGCTGCTATTTGTATGGATTTGAGCTTTCTGACTGTTTTTATCTATCCTGTGTTTATAAGTTGAGTGTTTGAAATCTGGAACAGATTTTCATTTAAAACAGTATTGTAATTGTTAGTTATATGCTTCAACTGAAATGTTCAACTTATGTAATTTTTCAGAGTATAAAAAAAATAGCATGGTGCCTAGGGAGCAAGCAGAGGTCGGCTCAGGGCTGTTGCTCCCAGGCCTAGCGTGGCCTGGCTTTGGGCCCTGGGCTTCCCAACCAGGGACTCAGTGCCTGCGCTCATCCCACCGCTGCTTGCTTTCCTGGTGCTGCTGTGGTCTTAGCTGCAACATGTGGCCTGGGTGTGTAAGAGATCCATGAGTGGCAGCAGGGGCCATGATGACAAATTACAACAAGGAGCAGCGCAACAAGCTGGAAGCTCTGAAGTCCATCTATTCTGCATAGTACAATCAGAAAATCCACCCAGATTCACCATTACTGTAATATCTGAGGCTGGAGAAAATGATGAAATTGTCTAGACTACCCTCAAGTTTACATACAGTGAAAAATACCCAGATGAAGCCCCAATAAAAATTATTAGCATCACAGACAGAAGAAAATCTTGGTATGGTGATGATCTTTATTACTGTAGTGACAGCTATGCAAAACAAATTAAATGAAGTAGTAGATCAAATAAAAACTAGAGGAGAAGAAGAAAAGAAACAACATTAGAAAAGGCTGAAAAGCAATTATTTCGTGGCACTCCTGTTAAAATTGAGAATTTTTTAAGTTGGAAGGCCAAGTTTGATACAGAACTCTTGGAAATTAAAAAGAAATGATTGAAAGAAGAATAACAAGCAGGAAAAAATAAATTAAGTGTGAAACAGCTTTTTGAAACAGATCATAACTTGACACATCTGTTATCCAGTCTTGGAGGATTGCTGGCAACACTGGAGGTAGGAGAGTCTTTGTTCCAGGGAATGGATGGTTTAAGATGAAGAGTGAAGGATGATCCAGACTACAATCCTGCTGATCCAGAGGGTGAGTTGACGAACTAATGGACTGTCCCTGTCTGCAGAGAGGCTTGACTTCCACCACATCCTTGACTATGCTGAGAGGATGTTGATTTTCCTTTTTTTCTATAAAATAATTTTTAGGATAATATTCTTCAGCTGGCTTTCATCATTTAACTTAATAAACTGACCTTAAATTTTCAAATATAAGAAATAGCATGGTGCCAAATTAAATGTATTTTATGATGAGGCAAGAGAAAGTCATCATCATTTTCACTGAATCTTTGGTCACATGTGATAGAAATACCTTTGTTTGGGACCATTTCGTTTTTTCAATTTCTCACATATTCCTCAAGAGGTAGAAAAAAGTAAGAATCTTGACTTCAAAGGAATATAAACACAATGGACTAGAGAAGGTTAGGTAAGTAGGTTCAGGTCTTTGTCCTTTTCAATACTGAAATACATAAAAAGGTCAGGAGTGGGGCTCCTTTGCTAGCAATAAAAGTAACTCTCCAATTCTTCAGGGGGATGAAAGCCTGTAGCAGCAATTGGCAGAGTCTTGTTTTCTTGTGAGAGTTGGGAAAGTTACTTACTAGACTGGGAAAGAGAAAAAGAGAAACATTTCTCGTAGCTTAATTAGCAGATGACTGAAATTCCTGGTGACACTGGTGTTGAATAAATGCCTTCTTTATGATTTTAGACATTCAGTTGAAAATACATAATTTGGGGGCCACTTGTATTTTACTGTTCTTTTCTGTTTCAGTAACTAAACTTTTCTAGCACCTTTAATTAATAGATTTATACTTTCATTTTTGAGGGAAAAGGTATTCCTACTAAGCCAGTAGGTGCGTAATATCATGGAGGACATTGTCAGTCACCTTTCTCTCCTTAGTGCTTCCTATTATCAATGCATTGTAACTTGGCAAATCCTTGTGATAGTAAATCAATTTAAAGAGCTTCCAAAATTGGGGATTAGTAGGAGTTGGGATATTTCAAATTATGTCATTAATTACATTTATAGCCCCTCATCATCTGTTCCTGCTCTGAAATCGTATGAACTATTCTATTTTATCATGTAAATATCTAGGTTTTTATATATAATTTATTCTGTATTTAATCCAGTAGACCTCATGTTTGTCTTTGGAGACCTAATATAAACTAATTGAACTAAAAAAAAAATAAAGCAAGTATATGCCTAGGAGGTATGACAATGAAGTAACAAGACTATACTAGGTCAGACAATTTTGTGAACTCATCCTAGAAAAAGTACTATATACCTCATTGCTGAATATCACTACAGTACTCCTCTTGGGAAGCTATGCATTGATGCCAGTGCCTAGACCACCCTTCAGAGCAATTTTGGAACTCTTTCTGAAATTGCCATCAGAGCTGTCGTTGTGCCCAGTATCTGACAATTCAGTTCACGAACTTGCCACTATGTGCTTACATTGGCAGCACTGTAGACATAACTCTATCCGACCTTATAGTTACCCTCTCTGAATTTCAGTTTTCTTGTCTAACAAGCATAATAATAACCATTCCATAGGGCAGTGAGGTTTACATCAAGGCACAGATAAAAAGCACTTTTAAAATACTAACGTATAGTGGTATTATTATATGTAACATGTTTTCCCCTTCTTTTTCCAACTCACAACCCAACTATTTGTTTTAAAACTCAAATATTTGGGGATATATGGGAGCTCTTTGTCCTTTCCATCAATCTTTCAATAAACATAAAACTTCAAAAAATTAAAAAACCCAGACTTACGTTTTTATTTTAATGGTATGTGTATTTCTAAGACAGAACACAACACATACAGATTCATACAGTTGATGGTTTAAAAAGTTAAATTCAAACTATAGTACTATGCTATAAATGATGCAAGTAATAATTTTTATTTTTCACTAGAGAATGAAATCAACTTTTTTCAAAAATGAAGTTCCTGAATCACTGATTTTTTTTTTTTATTTCACATATTTTGTCAACTTCCGTTTGGCAGAATTTCTATAGTACTCATTTTTTTAGTGCTTTAGAGTGTAGTCTTACAAATCCAAGTTAGTTTACTAATTTCTAAATGTTTAAGCAGATAGAATAAAAACTTTTTTATGGGTGACTGATAGAATCTTAATTTCATATAGTAATCAAATGATTAGGTTTAGTTCTTTACTTAATACTCAGTCTCTGATTTTCTATCTATAAAGTTAGAATAATGAAAAAAATGTTGTAAAACTTGTAAATTATAAATTGTTGAGACAAGGGAAATTAGAAATGGGGTAGTGGAAAATATCGATATATTTTCTGACTCTGCTGTTATATAAGGCCTCTTGTTAATGTTGCTTCAGGTGGCTTGCAAGTTAGTTTCCTTTTAAGGTGAATTTTGTATCAGCCTGTAATTTATTAGAATGTCTCAAAGACTCCCTCTAAATTTTGTGAAAATTACCTCAACTGTTTTCAAGAAATAATAGAGATGGCAATTTAATGTATATAAGCTTACAATTATTGATTTTATGATAATGTGTTTCTTCTCCAGACAAATCACACTGAGGATAGAGACCACTGTGTCTGTCTTGTTCATGGTGATAACCTCAGGGTTTAGCAAATGCTGGGCTAGATTTCAACTCTGAAATTGTGCCGAAGTCCCCTTGATTGAGGCATGCCAATACAGTACTCTTCAGTCACATGCTGATAAGACACCTTCATGAATTACTTCTACAGAAGGATTTTTTAAAATGAATCTCTCTTATAATCTCTATACCACAGGTTGTTAAGGGGTATATCACTCTAAACTTATAGGCTAACAATGACAATAAACTGAGTTTTTTTTTTAATGGAACTTTTATTTTTAGTGCCTAAGATGTTTAAAAAAAAAAAAAAAAGGAGCCTTGGTTTGGAGGCCAAGCCAATAGAATTTTGTTTTTAAATGAGAGTGTTTAGCAAACTCCATTTAGTATTATTGGTTCTTAACCAGAGTGTGTAACTAAATTACTGAGGAACGTTTTCAAAATATACAAGCTGTGGACCCTATGCTCATTTTGATTGGTTAGTATTAGGGCAGAATATTTTTGTTATTGTTTGTGAGGTTCAATCAGGATTTTTTTTTTTTAACTATAAGTAATAGATGCTCATGATCTAGTTTTAAACTATGCAGAAAGCAGAAAGTGAATACTAAAGATTGTTCTCCCCAAAGGTAACCATTGTTAATGGTTTTCTAACATTTTCCAGAAATTGTGTATGTATATATAAGCCTAAGTGGGGTGTTTTTCCTGTAGATGGCTCATACTGTACTATTTTGTAATTATTATTGTTCACTTAGCATTACAGAGATCTTTCCATATCATTACACATAAGTTCTTATTGGTTCATTTATTTTTATCAGTCCCCTGTTGGACACAAGTTATTTCCAGGTTTTGTGTGGGTTCCTTTTTTTTCTTTTTGTCTCATTTTGTCTTGTTTGCTTCTATCAACTAGGCTACAGTGAATTGCAGTTGTGCAATTTTGTTCCTATATTTTCTGAAGGATAAATTTTACATGTAGGATTGGGGGCCAAAGAATATTTCCATTTTGAAGTTTCATAATGTCAAATTGGTTCCCCAAAATAGGGCTGATTTGTACTTCACCCTCCCCGACCCCCAACAGTATGTAAAATGTTTCTTTCAGTATACACTCACCAATTCTTTACAACCTTCGTCAATCTGATATGCACAATGATGATATCTATGTTTGAAATTTTATTTTCCATTTGTGATTGTTACTGAACACTGGTTCCTGTCTTTATAAATTTTGATAGATTTTTTTCCTCCAAACTTCCTTCTTGTATCTTTGTGTTCGTTTTGTTATAGGTTAGACATCTTTTTTTTTTATTGTTAGACTTATTGGGGTGACATTTGTTAGCAAGAATTACATAGATTCCAGGTATACAGTTCTACAGTGTATTGTCAACTTGTTGTATAATGACTTCACCACCTAATGTGAGTTCTCTTTCCATCACCTTATATTTAAATTCCCCACCCCACCAAACCGTCTGCCTTTGCCCATCCCTTTCCCACTTGTCCCCAAATAAACATTAAACCACAGATTGTGTCTATGGGTTTTTTGTTTGTTCATTTTTTTATTGTTGTTGCTTTCAGTTTTATATTCCTCATATGAGTGAAGTCATACAGTTTTTGTTTTTTTCTGTCTGGCTTATTTCACTAAGCATGATGATCTCCAAGTCCATCCATTTTGTTGTAAATGGCAATATTTCATCTTTTCTTAAAACTGAGTAGTATTCCATTGTGTATATGTACCACAGCTTCTTCATCCAGTCATCTGTCGCAGGGCACTAATTAGTTGTTTCCATGTTTTGACCACTGTGAGCAGCGCTGCAGTGAACATTGGGGTACATAAGTCTTTGTGGACTAAGGTTTTCAAGTTTTTTGGGTAGATCCCCTAAAGGGTGATTGCTGGGTCAAATGGTAACTCCATTCCCAATTTTCTGAGGAACCTCCATACCGTCTTCCACAGTGGTTGTACCAATTTGCACTCCCACCAGCAGTGTACCAGAGTTCCTTTTTCTCTGCATCCTCTCCAGCACTTGTTATTCCTTGTCTTGTTGATAATAGCCATTCTAACAGGTGTGAGGTGGTATCTCATTGTGGTTTTGATTTGCATTTCCCTGATAGCTAATGAGACATGAGCATTTTTTCATATGTCTGCTGGCCATTTGTATCTCTTCGTGGGAGAAGTGTCTGTTTAGTTCCTCTGCCCACTTTTCAATTGGGTTGTTTGTTTTTTTGTTGTCAAGTTGTATTAGTTCTTTATATATTTTGGATATTAGACCCTTATCTGATGTGTTGTTTGCTAATATTTTCTCCCATTCTGTTGGCTGTCTCCTTGCTTTGTTGATGGTTTCTTTTGCTGTGCAGAAGCTTTTTAGTTTGATATAGTCCCATTCATTTATTTTTTGCTTTTACTTCCCTTGCCTTTGATGTTAGTTAGGTTCATGACGTCTTCCTTGAGCCCTAGGTCTATAACTTTAGTACTTAGGTTTTCTTCTATACAGTTTATTGTTTCGGGTCTTATATGAAGGTCTTTAATCCATTCTGAGTTAATTTTTGTGTATGATGGAAGTTCACAGCTCAGGTTCATTCTTTTGCATGTGTTTTTCCAGCTTTCCCAGTACCACCTATTTAAGAGGCTGTCTTTTCCCCATTGCATATTTTTTGCTCCTTCATCAAAAATTATTTGTCTACAAATTTATGGATTTATTTCTGGGTTTTCAGTTCTTTTCCATTGGTCTATGTTTGTTTTTCTGCTCATACCAAGTTGTTTTGACTATTGATGCTTTGTAATAGAAATTGAAGTCAGGGAGTGTACCACCACCAGCCTTATTCTTTTTTATATAGTATTGCTTTGGCAATTTGAGATCTTTTATGGTTCCATATAATTCTGATAATTCTTGTATCTATTTCGTGAAAGTATGATTGTGGGATTTTGATAGTTATTGGATTAAATCTGTAGATTGCTTTGGGCAAAATGGCCATTTTAACAATGTTAAGTCTTCCTGCCCTTGAACAGGGGATAGCTTTCCATTTCTTTGTGTTGTCTTCAATTTCTTTCAAAAGTGTCTTATAGTTTTCCATGTATAAGTCTGTTACGTTCTTTGTTAAGTTAATTCCCAGGTATTTCATTTTTTTTGTTGTGATAGCAAAAGGAATTGATGCCCTCTTTCTTTTTCTGAGGATTCATTGTTTGTATATAAGAATGTTACTGATTTTTGTACATTGATTTTGTATCCTGCAACTTTACTGTATTCATTTATTGTTTCTAATAGTTTTCTGGTGGAGTCTTTGGAATTTTCTGTATAAAGGATCATGCCATCTGTAAATAGTGACAATTTGACCTCTTCTTTCCCAATTTGGATACCTTTTGTTCCTTTCTCTTGTCTCATTGCTGTGGCTAGAACTTCCAGTACTGTATTGAATAGCAGTGGTGACAGGGGGCATCCCTGTCTTGTTCCTGATTTTAGGGGAATGGGCTTCAGCTTTTCCCCATTCAGTATGATGTTGGCCGAGTGTTTGTCATATATGGCCTTTATTATGTTGAGATACTTTCGTTCTATACCTGTTTTATTTAGTGTTTTGATCATAAATGGATGTTGTATCTTGTCAAAAGCTTTTTCTGCTTCAATTGATATGACTGGTCTTAAGGTCTGTATCTTTTATTTTGTTTATATGGTATATCACATTGATTTTTGTATGTTGAACCATCCTGTGCTCCTGGGATGAATCCCACTTGATCATGGTATATAATCTCTTTGATGCAAGGTTGTATTCTATTTGCTAATATTTTTATTAGGATTTTTGCATCTGTGTTCATCAGAGATAGGTTTTCTTTTTTTGCGTTGTCTTTACCAGGCTTTGGTATTAGGGTAATGTTGGCCTCATTGAATGAGGAAGTATGGCTTCCTCTTCCATTTTTTGCAAGAGTTTGAGGAGGATAGGCATTAATTCTTCTTTGAATACTTGGTAGAACTCATTAGTGAGACCATCTGATCCAGGGCTTTTGCCTTGAGGGAGATTATGGATAGTCATTTTAATCTCTTTGCTATTGATTGGTCTATTTAGATTATCCACTTCTTATTGGTTCAATCTAAGTAGGCTGTAAGTTTCTAGAAACTTGTCCATTTCTTCTAGGTTGTTAAATTTAGTGGCATAAAGCCCTTCATAATATTTTCTTATAAGCCTTTGTATTTCTATGGTATCAGTGGTAATTTTTCCCCTTTCATTCCTAATTTTGGGTATTTGTGTCCTGTCCTTTCGTCCTTTGATTAGTCTAGCCAGGGGTTTGTCAATTTTGTTGACTTATGAAAGAACCAGCTCTTAGTAATATTAGTTTTTTCTATTGTCCTTCTGTTCTCTAATTGGTTTAGCTCTGCTTTAATTTTTAGTATTTCTTTTCTTCTGCTGACTTTGGTGACATCTTTTTCTTATTTATGTGAAAAGCTGTTTGTATAGTGAGGAGATTTGTTCATTGTTATGTTTTCCTAATTTATCATGCCTTTCTATTTTATAGTATTTTATTACCATGCAGAAATATTAATATTAAATTTTTAGTGTTCATATTTGTGTATTTTCTTTTGAGGCATATTTGTGTACTTACACAGTGTTTTAGAAAGACTTCCTAAGTAAAATGACCATATGTTCCAGTTTGCTCCTGTTATCCTAGTTTAAAGTATCAATAACACCTCCATTCACTCTTACAGGGTTCTCATTTGGATAATAAATGATTTGGCTATCAAATTTCTAAGAGTATGTATTTTGAAAAATACCCCACTTGATACTGATTAAATGCTACTGGTTTTATATTTTAAGTGATAAATTCATAGAACAAGATCCCTAAGATAAATTACCTATACAGGTTTGTTGTATAACATTATATATACTATAACCCTAGAGTACAGAAAGCATCTTGAAATGCAAGAGAAAATAAAAACTTATATAAAGAAGATAAGCAGAAAATTATAGTAAGACCTATCATTTCACTATATTTTCCTCACAATGAAGGGATAATGCTACAAATGATAGGAAAACATAAGCTGATGAACATGAATAAAGTTTGCCTGAGTAGAATGTTTTTCTGTATTTTGTATTGGGGAATCAATATATCTTTCTCAAGAATTATGTGTGGATATCAGAAGCTGCTTTTTTTTTTTTTAAACACCTTTAACTCTGATGTAACAGTCATCCAGAAAAATGCATTAATCATGAGTTTCTAGGTCAGTGATTTATCACAAAGTGAATGTACCTTTGTAATCACTACAAATGTCAACGTTCCCTTTGTGCCTGCTTGCAAAAGGTAGCTATAATCCTGATTTCTAACAGCATAGATTTGTTGTTCTTGTTTTTGAACTTTATTAAAATGGAATTATACCGTATGTATTCTTTGGTGTGAGATTTATTCTTACTTTGTATGTAGTGGTATTTTGTTCCTTTTCATTGCTTCTAGTATACTAGAGTGTGAATATATTCTATCAGTGGAAATGTGGGTTGTGTCCAGTATGTTGGCTTATAACTAATGCTGCTATGAATATTGTTATGTATATCTTGGATACATGTGTGCATTCATTTCTCTTGTACACTCATTTATAGAAATATAAATGGGTAATAGAGTGATATAAATGTTCATATTTGATAGATACTGTTAAACAGTTTTCCAAGATAGTTATACCATTTTATACTACCACCAGCACTTCACATCTTTTCTTTTTTTTTTTTTTTCCCCACATCTTTTCTAATACTTGGAAATGTCAGTCCGAATTTTGGCCATCTTCCTGAGTGTGTAGCGGTCACTCAGTATGGGTTTACTATTATTTCCCTGATGACAAATTATGTTGAGCACTTTTTTATATACTTTTGTGAAGTGCCTCTTAAGTCGCTTGCCCATTTTTCTATTGGATTGTCTGCTTTGTCTTATTAACTTGTGTTTTTCCGTATTAGTTATATGTGCCAAATGACTTCTTTTACTTCCTTAATACTCTGTCTTGATTTTATTGTTGTCCAGTTTAATCAGTCTTTTCTTTTTTGGTAAGTACTTTTGTATGTTCTGTTTAAGAAATCTTTTCACTGAAATATTTTCTTCTGTTGACTCCTAGAAGCTTTATAATTTGGCTGATCACATTTAGATCTGTGAACCATCTGCAGTTTGATTTTTATGCATGGGGTGAACTTAAAGGTCAAGTCCCCTTTTTCTTCTCAGATGATAACCAGTAAAACAGTGCTATATTGTTTTGGTTTTGAAAAGTCCGTTCTTAGTGTGCAGCAGTGTCAACTTTGACATAAATTAGGTATCCATATATATGTGGGACTTTTTATCAGGACTGTACTGTTCCACTGGCCTTTGTATCCATCCTTATGATGTACCATGCTGTCTTTTTAATTACAGTAACTTTATAATAAGTCATTATATCTAGCCTTGTAAGAGCAAGCCCCCCTTACACACATACTTACTCTTCTTCAAGATTGGGTAAGCTATACTTAGCCCTTTGTATTTGCATGTACATTTTATTGTCAGTTAAAAAAACAACACTACTAAATTAAAGTCAGTGGGGAAACACTGAGGTCTGAGTGAAAATGATAAAAAAAATTTTATATGATTTTAATAATGCTAAGGTCAACTTAAATCTCGAGACTTTTATTATGATTAAAGAATGTCCTTGTTATTTCACCACTGGTTTTCTGTTCTCTTGTAGATCATTTAATAAATTGACCTTATTTAAAAAAAAATGCAATGGTTAAGAACATACTCATTTGAAGTTTCATAGTGAGTTTGTAAGTTTATTTTTAAAATATGCATACTGAGAATGTGCATTTAAATGATCTTGGTGTTTTGTTTTGTTTTTCAGAATATCTATGATAACAGGTCTTCTATAAATTGAACTTTTTCAAGAATTCTCAGAAGGAACCAAGTAGGAGTTTCTTACATCATGACTTAATCTAAATGCAAAAACAAGAAATAGATTTTATCTCTAAATATAATGAAGGGCTGTGTGTAAACACAGACCCTGACTCAATTCTAATGAGCATTTTAGACATGAGTTTACATCGGCAAATGGGTTCAGATCGAGATCTTCAGTCTTCTGCTTCATCTGTGAGCTTGCCTTCTGTCAAAAAGGCACCCAAAAAAAGAAGAATTTCAATAGGCTCTTTGTTTCGAAGAAAAAAGGATAACAAACGTAAATCAAGGGAGCTAAATGGCGGTGTGGATGGAATTGCAAGTATTGAAAGTATACATTCTGAAATGTGTACTGATAAGAACTCCATTTTCTCAACAAATACCTCCTCTGACAATGGATTAACTTGCATCACCAAACAAATTGGAGACTTCATAGAGTGCCCTTTGTGCCTTTTGCGGCATTCTAAAGACAGATTTCCTGAGATAATGACTTGTCATCATAGATCTTGTGTGGATTGCTTACGACAATATCTAAGGATAGAAATTTCTGAAAGTAGAGTTAATATCAGTTGCCCAGAATGTACTGAACGGTTCAATCCCCATGATATTCGCTTGATATTAAGTGATGATGTGTTGATGGAAAAATATGAAGAATTTATGCTTAGACGGTGGCTCGTTGCAGATCCTGATTGTAGATGGTGTCCAGCTCCAGACTGTGGGTAAGGAGATTTTATTACATTTTTTCTAGAGTTAATATTTTTCTTGTGGATAAAATAAGAATTTGCTGGCTATTCAAAAGAAAAATCTTAACATTTCAGGTAATTTATTCATTCAGTAGATAAACATATCTTCAGTGCATACCATGTGCCAGGCAGTGTTTGATGTTAAAGGCAGGAAACTTAGCTTACTCATTTTTGTATTGTCTCTGCACAACATTCACTTAAGAACATTTTTCAGAAGAAAAAGGTAAGATGGTAGAATGCAGAATCTGGCTGTGGACAAAACTGATTTTTCCCATTCAATTGGAAAATATTCTGGTATAACATGAAATGATCAGGGGTTTTGTTTGTTTATTTTTCTATGTGTGGGGGTGTCATTTATATGAGGGCTGTCCAGAAAGTATCCAGGCATGTAATATAAAAAACAGAGGTATTTATGACTAGATTTTTTAGAATAGCTCTCACATATATTTAAATGACCCTTTTGAAATGCACCTTATTATGTGTCACATTATAATGAGGTTATGTTGGTATGCATGAGTACTAGCTGCGAGATCTAGAGGTTATATAATACTTTATTTGTCTCAAATATTTATATTACACATAGCATTTTACCAACATTTAAAATAATTATGCTTATATATTTTATTATTATGTCAAAAGCATCCCCTGTTTATAGAGCATTTACTATGTACAGTTGTCAGAACTAAAGAGAAACAGTCTTGCACTCTTCAAGAATATCAGAAACCATAAATGCTGGATATAATTTACCATACCATTAAACCAGAGATTATCTATAAGTAAGAGTTAAGGAAAACCCAGAACTTCCAGGATTATCTGGGTGTAATCTCAGAGACAAGTCTGGAATCTGAGTTTAATTTTTCAAATGACAATTTCAGGACACATCTTCTGAATTAAATCCATTATTAAAAGCTGTGAAGGAGAAAATTTTCAGATTCCATCTAGCCTGTAGTCCATAATTTTAAATGAGAAAAGTAATAATATGTTTCTAACCTGTGCAAATCCCAACCAGTTTTCCCAAGTATCACTAGCACTTAACTGCCCATCAAGGATTTCTGTGTAATATAAAGCATTAAAAATATTATAGTTATTTAACATTTTATGAATTCATTAGTTGTGTGAAGGAGTTAGAGATATACTATTCAGTATCAATTTGAATTATGCTCTCCTGTACTGCCTGGAGATTGTACTATAACATAAATAAGAAGATAATGTGTTAAAGATAGTATATAAACTGGGCCAAAGTATGGCAGAATCAAACTCTGGGACCCATGAAGAAGGTAAACTCTCAAGAAAAAGATGAGAAGAAAATAGGGATAATAAACTTAAACAGGAGACAGTATCCTGTCAGAACAACTTACATACAGTTGTATCACTCTTGATCCCATGGACCTCTGCATAACATTTTCACTGTTGGAAGTGTACACATTCATTAGAGTAGATTTGAGATTGGATAGCAAATTTTAGGTTAAAGAAAGAATCTTTTTGGAAATGATTATAGCAAATATTTCTATAGAGAATACATATAGTGAGGAATATGCCTATGCATTGTTTTTGTGGGGGTTTTTTTGGTGGTTTTCTGACTGGGAGTTAAACCCAGGCCGCAGCATTGAGAGCGGTGAAGCCTAGCCACTACTCCACCAGGGAACCCCCATGTATTGGTTTTTATCAGGTGTTCTAACTATCTTTTATGGAACCCTGGGGTAAGAGGTGCTCTCACAAGTTCCTTTAAGCTTTCAATAGCTTTAAAAGAAAAAGTCTGAAAATGATGGAACAAATTAAAAAGAGCTTAAGCATCAGAACCTGTAGCCAGAAGAGATTGAGACACTATATCCAGGGGCACAAGCTTTCTTGTCACTAAATAGGCTTATTCTCTTGTGCTGGATTAATCATGTCATCATAAGGGATAATATCAACACTATCAACCTCACAGAACACAATAGATAGACCTGACACAGATTCCAGCTTGTATAAGAGCTTGATTTTAGAGGAAGAATGCCAGCGCACCTGGGAAAGGATTGATTATTCAACATATGTGGTCTGACAATTAAGTTCACAAACTTGCCACCATCGCTTACATTGGCAGCACTGTACAAACAGCTTGGTAAGGTTTCATAACCTTGATATATCTGTATCTCACAGATGTGGTCATGTTGATGTGGCATTGTCTTGCTGAGTGGCATCATTATTGTTGTTGGGTATTTTTGTGTGCTGTTTGAGGATGTCAGAGCTTGAATTGAGGAACGAACAAACATTAAATTTCTTATTAAACTTGACAAGAGTGGAAGTGAAATCAAGTACATATTAATCCAAGTTTATAGGGAAAATGCCATGAAGAAAATAGCAGTGTACAAATGGATTAAAAGTTTATCTGAGGGGAGAGAGAGTGTCACTGATGAAGAGAGGTCAGGGCAGCCATTAACAAGTAGAACTGATGAAAACATTGCAAAATTTCATAGAATTGTGCATCAAAATTGTCAGCTGACTGTGGGAAGCATAGCAGACCAAGTAAATATCAATAGAGAAATGGTTAGAAAAATCTTAACTGAAAATCTTGGCATGAGAAAGGTATGTGCAAAAATGGTCCCAAAGGAACTCACCAATGAACAAAAGCAAAGAAGAGTCGAAGTTTGCCAAGACCTTTTGGAGAAGCAAGACAATATTTTAGGCCATGTTATCACTGGTGATGAAACATGGGTGTACAAATATGGCCCTGTAACACAGCATCAAGTGCACAATAGAAGTCAGCCAGTTTTCCACAACCAAAGAGGTTCCATCAGTCCAAATCAAGAGTCAAAAAATGTTGCTAACCTTTTTTAATTATCAGAGGGATTGTTCATTATGCATTTGTACCAACTGGACAAACAGTCAACCAAGCTTATTATTTGAAAGTGCTGAAAAGGCTGCGTGAAAAAGTTATATGAAAACAACCTGAACTTTTCGCTAGCAACTCATGGCTTTTGCGTCACAGCAATAACCAGCTCACACAGCACTGTCTGTGAGGGGGTTTTTAGCCAGTACACAAATACCTGTATTGGAACACCCTGTCTACTCACCTGGTCTGGCCCCTAATGACTTTTTTCTTTACCCAAAGATGAAATATTGAAAGGAAGACATTTTTATGACATTCAGGACATCAAGGGTAACATGGCAATAACTCTGATGGTCATTCCAGAAAAAGTGGTCTTAAATTGCTTTGAAGGGTGGACTAGGCACTGGTGTCAGTGCATAGCTTCTCAAGGGGAGTACTTTGAAGGTGACCGTAGTAATATTCAGCGATGAGGTATGATTGTCAGACCTCACATAGAATTGTGAAAATTAGGTATTCGAGGGGAAAAAACTAGATTGTCACCACATATAACACATCAAAATAAAATTAAAACAGATTATAGAGACAAGTTGCATAAATAAAAGGAAGAGAATTAACTAAAAGAAAATATTGATGAATATAGCTTACTGCCATATCTATTTATTAAAGTTGAACATACATTTACCCTATAACTTAGAAGACCCCTCCTAGTTAAGTACCTTAGAGAGACTCTTTACTTATATGCCAGGAGACATCCAGTTAGGATGTGTTTCTAAGAATGTTTATAATAGCAAATAAACAAGAAAAAGAAATCATTTTTGATGATTTCTTTTGATGATCATTTTTGATGATTAAAATGGATAAATATGGGGGTGCCAAAAATTACGTATACACATTTTAAGAGATATTTATCTATGTATTACCTTTCAAAGTTTAATTGAATTATGGTAGCAATGTATAGTATAATGTTTGCTCAAAAGATGGCGTTAATCAAATAGTGTCATGCAACAGGCAGGACAGTCAAAGAAAGTGGCAGAAGCACAGTTGTTCTTTGAGGAGCGCAAGACCATTTTGAAGTGGTATTTGAAATTTGAGAATGTTGTTTGAGTTTCCCCCACGTTCTCCTAAGTTAACACCCCTTGACTTCTACCTATGGGGTACCTTAAAGGATGTAGTGTACTGTAGAAAACAGGGCACAGTGGAGGTCCTTCAGGAAGAAACTGAAACGGCATGCTCAGCAATACAAGTGGGCACTTTGGTCAGCGTTGCTCAAGCAGTTCACTGTAATCAGAAGTGACTGGGCGCTGATGGTCACCACTTTGAGCACATCTTATAATTGCAGAAGTCAAATGTGACTTGTATTTATTTTTTGTTATCGATATATTTTGACTATTACAATTTTAATACACTTTTTTCCTTTCTTAAAATATGTATACATGTTTTTGGCACCTTCTGTACATATAATTGCATGGTTACCTATTGAGAGGTAGAAGAATGTGAACTTTGAGGGGCAATCAAGGAATTTCTAAAGCTACTGATAAATAAGGTAAACAGGTTATAATTTGCCCAAAATAATTTCAGTTTATGTTTATTGTACTGGTGTAATTTTTAATAGCCTTACCTTTCACAAATGTTCCAGTTTAGGTTGTTAATTATATGATCGCCCTGTTGATATTGTCTTTAACTTGGGGGGTAGATACAAGGGTATTGGTTTCATTATTCTTTATAAAGCCTTTTGTTCTGTATGCCATTTTTCAGTACAATTTTAAAATGTTTTATAAATTTTAGTTTGGATATTTTTGCACATTTTCTTATTGAGATTTCATTGTTAAAAAGTAAAATTGCTTAGTATTCTAAATATTTTGGAGAACATAAATGGTAACTAAAGTATAAAATAGAAAATAATTGAAACACCTACTTTAATAGGTTCTGTGATTATGAAAACAACCACTTGTTCTTATGTAAGTTTTAACAAAGAATTAGGCTTGATTAATTTGGCTCTAAGTTAATTTTTGGTTCTGGTGGTTGTTAGTAGTCTTATCACAGAGGACAAAGAGAATACGTCATAGAGAGGAATTCATTTGTGCATTTTCATTTATACTTGATTTATGCTGCTCTCTAGTAGCGTATTTTACATACTTGCTCGTAGTTTTTATGATTGTGTTATGTAGAGAAAGTCACCCAGTAACATAAAATTTATATGTATACTTTGAAAACATAAAATACTACTTAGGCCTTCATTAAAAAAGTTTTACTTAGCATGAGTATGTGCAGACATGACTTTGAATCTCCATCCTGTAATGTTATAAGAATTGAGATAGATCTTTAATGTTATTACTAACATAATTCCTAGAACACAATAAGCTTATTTTAGTTCATATCATTCCTCATCTCTATTTTCTGAAGTTTTGTTTTTATTTTTTTGTGTCAGTCATTCAAATATTTAATCTACCTGTGTGCCTGGTACTGGAGACTTAATAATGAACAAAAGATGAAAATCTCTGCCTTCTTTGAATCTAAAATCTTTGGATCCACAGAGGGACATTTTTAATTTAAATTGAATTTATTATTTAAATTTGACATAAGAATGTTGGTGGTATATATATGTTTAATAGTTATTCATAGATATGCTCAACCAGTGGTAGTAGGACCATAGGCATGTAATATTTAACCTGTTTCATTCTGCAACACAGTTGAAAGTCTTTTTTCCAGAAATACTAGATGTGAAATTACCAGTTTTTCCTTCAGCATTTTATGTTTATCAGTATGACCATTTTCTATCTCTGACATCAATTTTAATTAAATATGCAGTTTTATACCCTTTGAGAAATATTGTCCTTAGCTCAAAGTACAAAGAAAACCTGACCAGCCTTCTGTTTGAGATCTCTCAGGGTGTCTGACCTACCATTCTTTATATTGTTCTAAGGGTCAGCGCAAAAGGAGAGTATTTCTTTAAGGGGGAAAAAAGAAAAACACCACCAACAAAAAACCCTAAGAGGCCAAACCTGTGTGCTGTGATTTAACCAGGGTAAAGTTAGCTAGCCTGCTTCTAGAAAATGCCAGTCTACACAGGTTCAGAAAAAAATCTGGCAGGGCTAAGGAGAAGAATTGGAGGGAGAGACATTGTGTGTGTGTGTGTATGAATAGTCATCAGATTTATAAAATGATGCAGCAGATTTTAAAATAATATAAAAATATCATTTTCAAAACAATCTCAAAAATAATAATTCATGCTGTAGCACAGTTAATATACTGGCAACAAAGAAAGTTTGTTGAAGGAAAGCAGAGAAATTTTATCTTTTAAGAATTAAAACCGAGGGCCTCCATAATCATATACCTATGATTAGAATATCTTGGATAAAAATATCTGATTATCTCCTGCCTAGGATGTCTAGTATATACATTGTCTAGTCAAATAGCAAAAAGTTGTTATTTAGTTTCTGTCATCACTTGTTTCAACTGACTAAAACCACCCTTTTACCAGCACACATTATCCATGTCATCTCATGTGAGTGCTTCTGACTTATTGGGGAACTTTTAATGTAAGGGACATTTATTATACTATGATATAATTAATTATTTATGTCTGTGAGCCCCTCAAAGGCAAAAAAAAAAAGTGCTTTTTTCCTTGTAACCTCATGCTCAGTGGTAAAAAATTGTTGAATGAACCAATCTGACTATAGGCCACTAACATAAATCATATATCCTAGGAATAGTTCACCTATTTTAAAGCAATGTGATCAAATGTAATAAGCTTTGTGTAGCTTCAAGCTGATTTGCTGACATTTAACTGGCTCTAAATAATAAGTTATACTGTTCATAATGGATTTTTTAAAATAGGGTCATAGATATAAGGACTAAAGAATATGTATTTTTAGAATTCTAGTTAATAACCATATGACCGTCATTCCCATCCTTCAAAGAAGGGTTTTAGCCATAACTTGACCATCTTTTGACATGCTGGAAATGCTTTTCTAAGCTGGCCTTTTAGAAATGTTATACAGAGAACAGATCCAACTTTGGTTTTCTGTGGAGGAAACAAATATCTATGACTTAGAAAACAGAAAGTTCTGTAAACAGGGAGCTGTAATGAGTAAACCGTGTTTTGGGGGAAGTTGTAATTTATAACTAGTAATAAATTATATGTGTTAAAATAGACATTCATAAAAGTATTCTCAGAGTTAATAGCTTAAGCTGAGAATTTGCTCTTTTTAATTCTTCCTAAACATAAAATCAATCTAGGTAAGTTTTAAAACTAGGTAATTCAGTATCTACTACTGTTTTACCAACCATTAATTGACACTTAAGGTTTTTTTGGTGGAGTTATACAGAATCAATAAAAATAACATCCTTCCCTTTACACCCTTATTTAAAAAAAAAAAAAAAAAGAACCAAGTTGATATAATACAACACAGGAGACATGTCAGCTTTCTCTTACTAATAAGTGGACTAAAGAATGTGGTTTAGATATGCAGCCAGGCTTGCTAACACTCCACCCCTAAATTAGACTTCTCCAAATAGTCTGGGCAGTTCTCTACAATTGTAGGACTCTGCCTGCAGCATGAACTGGAAAGCAGAACTGAATGCAATCTTTGTAGCAAAGCAAATCCTGAAAGGGAACCAGGAGATGAGCCTCGCTTTGTCTAGACTTTCTCTCAAATATATCAATCAAGTCAGTCCTTTTCCACTGGAATAATAGTAATTTCTTATTAAACAGAAACATGAGCCTATTGATTTTGATGTAAAACCTGACTTTTCCCCTTAACTGGATCAAATAATTTTTGGTATTTCTTATTATATTTTTTTGTTCTTTAAAGTTGTGTCAAAGCTTTGTGTTTTGAAAAAGGGTTAATCTCATTCTCCAAATGAAAAAGGGTTAATCTCGATAATCTTTCTTTGTTCTTTTTTTTCATTTTTTTAATTAAAATTTTTATGAGGACTGTTATATTTTTCTTAGGATTACATATCATGTTAGGTATAGTTTGTTATAGTTTGTTCTTCTTACTACTTCCTTCCTAAGGAATTTGTTCTAGGCAGAAGATACTGCCCTAGCTGGTAGGTATCTCTACTTCTTCAATTTTATCAATAGCGTAAGTTATGGAACTCTAGTACTGTGAAACTCTCCTAGGAAATAGATATGATGGTCAAGTAAATTCAGGAAATAGTGCATACTGTACTGGACACTGGTATGTTAAAAATTCTTCTGGAAAATACTACTATAGTAAAAAAAAAAAAAAAACATAAAAGAATTTTCATTTTGTTAGCATTTCCCTAGCTTGACCATTGAGTACTTTCATTGTATGGATCACCTGTTAACAATCTAGTGAACAGAATATATTTTGGAAAAACTGTCCTATTTTACTCCATTCTATTTTCCTCACTTTCTTCCTATCCCTTCACTCCAGCCTAAGTAGGAAGGTTTAAGCATTTCAGGTGACTAGAAACCTTTAGCTGAAGAACAGACAGAAAGTAGACTTCAGTTAAAAAAATGGATCATAAAAGGAAATGGAGCTATCTTTTAAACTGAGATTTAGGTACTATTTAAGCCAGAAATGTTTAGTTAATTAATTACTATTACTCATTGATCTCTGTGACCTTCTGCTGAGCCTGTTCTTTTCCCAAATAATATTTAATGCATTAGAGCTGAAAGACTTTTGAAATTTTTCTTTAATGCAAGTATTATATATTTAATTTGCTCTCCCATTTGCCTTGATTATAATTTGAGAGCTGTTTTCCAGTAGAAAATAAGTTTGGTTCCCCACACCATGAAACTCATCTTCAAGAAGCCTAATGTTCTGTTTTCAAAATAAGTGAGTTCTAGGTACATTTAATTCCTTGATATACAAAGTCAAACAATTAATTTCACAAACTTATCCTAGAAAAAGTGGTACATACCTCATTACCAAATATCACTACATCACCTTCAAAGTACTCCCCTTGGGAATCTATGCACTGACACCAGTGCCTAGTCCACCCTTCAAAGCAATTGGCACGGGTATGAAACCTTACTGAGTTGTTTGTACAGTGCTACCAACGTAAGCACACAGGGGCAAGTTTATGATATTGGGCATGACAACAGCTCTGATGGCCATTCTGGAAAGAGTTCCAAAATTGAAGGGTGGACTGGGCAGTGGTGTCGGTGCATAGCTTTCCAAGGTGAATACTTCAAAGGTGACTGTAGTAATATTCAGTAATGAGGTATGTAGCACTTATTCTAGGATAAGTTCACAAAATTAATTGTCCAACCTCATAAAGGATGCAGCAGAAGTTAACACCCTTTTTATGAGCTGGTAAGCTATACCAAATTTTTTATTACAAAATAATAAGCCTGTAATTCTGTAACAGTATTTTAACCACTTAAAAAGAGCATTAACTTCTGCCGGACCCTGTACTGTGAAATGTGCCTAACCAATTGTTAGGATCAGATGTGTATGAACACAGAGCACTTACATAGTAAGCATGCAACAATTGTTAGCGTTAAGAAAACTACAAGACAAACTACCTTTTATAGTCCTTAAAATATATGTTCATGAAAATATTTGGTTAGTATTATTAAAGATAATCCTGTTTTTGTTTGGGATTTCCACAGGTTGAATGGGACTTGAATGTTTAGTTCTGGAGCACCTTAGCTTTTCCATTAAAGAAAAACAAACAAACCTGAGAAGTATCATAAAACAACCTATGTACTTTATCTGTAACATTTGAGTACATATGATGTACACCGAACTAATTTTCTTTTTTTCTCCCTCCTTTCCTCTACCTCTCTTCCTCTCTCCTCCTCCCTCTCTCCTTTTCTCCCCTCACATGTCGTATCTTATTTAAATATCACAACTCTTTATTATTATATCCTAATTTTTGAGATGCTTTAAAACCTATATTTCACCAAATGTTAAATGTTTGACATCATAATGCAGAATAATTGCTCTACATGTCACCTGTTAGTTTGCTCCTGATTATACATAGTATTTTAAAAATTCTAAATAGATATTCATTAACTATAAGCAGTGAATCATTTTCAACAAGGTTAAGTCTCTAGACTCAAAATTATAAGGAATTTCTATCTTAAAAGATAGAAATTCCTTAAAGGAATTTATGATGCTGTTTTTAAGTTTGGTGGACTCCATGTTTTTATGGATATTGTGCCAGATTTTGGAACTTCTCTTGTCATGAAATTTTGAAATGGCAGAGTTGACATTCTCCCTTTAATTCTACGTGTCAAGATGTGACAAATTCCCTAATAGAATCTCTTGGAAGACTCAAAGCCTAAATCATTAATTAAAAATTAAGTCACTTCTGGAGATGACAAAATGGTGGCGTGAGAGGGACTTCTAAAAAACTTTGGAGATTACAACTAATAAAACACCTATACCTCAACCAAGGACCCTCTATCCAACACACAGTCACAGCTAAGAAACCCACTCGGCACATTAAGTTACCTGTAGGCAAGCAGAGGGTTAAACAAAGGAGAAATAAAGGGAAGAGAGGGGATTCATCCACATGGGTCCCTACTTGAAACTCTGCCGCTGGGAGAGGGAGGAGGAAGAAGGCCATAGGAGAGCGCTCCAGGCCTCATCCAGTCCAGGAGACGGAGGGAAGGAGGCCCACAGGCGGGGTGTGAGATACCGCAAGCACCTCACTTTGGCCCCAGGAGGTACACACTGGTCTGCAAAAACGCAGTGGCCAGACTTCACTATGGTTCCCAGAGAGCGGGGAATGGCTGGGCGGTGAGGTGCTGCAGCGCAAACACTCTGGCCGGGAAGGAGAAGGAGAGAGGGGGCTGCATGTGTGCGTTTCTTGGCCCACAATCAGGACAGTTTGAAAGACCAGCAAACAAAACTGACCCCAAGGCTCAGGGCACATGGGGCAAACCCAGAAGAGAAAGGCGCAGTCTCACCCAAACTCCCTGCATGACCACTGGAGCCACAGGAAGAAAACAAAGCCACAAACGTCCCTCCCCCACAGACCTCTGCCTGCCCAGTATCATCAGTGAACACCAAAGAAATTGGAGCAGCAACGGCCCAGAGAGGTTGTGAAAATTAAAGAAATGGGGACAGATGACCCATCAGAAACAATTCAAAGCAACAATTATAAAAATGCTTAAGGAACTGAATGATAATTTCAAAAGAGAGATAGCAAGCATCAAACAAAAAATATTAGGATAATAGAGGTGCCAGAGGGCGAGAGGAAAAGCAAGGGATCAAGAAATTATTTGAAGAAATAATGACTGAAAATTTTCCTAACCTGGCAATAGGTTAGGAAAAGAAATAGACATACAAATCCAGGATGCACAGAGAATTCCAAACAGGATGATTCAAAACAGGAATACACCAAGATACATCATAATTAAAATGGCAAAACTTAAAGAAAAAGAGAAAATTCTAAACACAGCAAGAGAAATGCAAGTAGTGACTTATAAACGCACACCCTCAGCTGATTTCTCACCAGAAACTTTACAGGCCAGAAGGGACTGGCAGAAAATATTCAGCATGATGAAAACCAAGGATCTACAACCAAGAATAATGTATCTAGCAAGGCTAGCATTCAAAATTGAAGGACAGATAAAGAGTTTCTCAGATAAGGAAAAGCTAAAGAAACACATCAGGGGAGTTCCCTGGTGGTGTAGTGGCTTAAGGCTTCAAAGTTAAAAGTTAAAATTGAACTTTACAATTGCTATTTAACCATTTATATGCCTTCATTTGTGAACTGTTTATTTTTGCCCTATTTTTATATTGATATAATGTTATGGCTTTGACTCTTTATTCATTGCATAAATGGAAAACCTGTTCAGGAATAGCACTGAGGTTGGTTAACATTTTTACTTAATAAATATCTCTTCCTTTATGTCATATTTTAAATCATTTTTGTTCTTTCAAGGTATGCTGTGATAGCATTTGGATGTGCTAGCTGTCCAAAATTAACTTGTGGACGAGAAGGCTGTGGAACAGAGTTTTGCTACCACTGTAAACAGATTTGGCACCCCAATCAAACCTGTGATGCTGCTCGACAAGAGAGAGCCCAGAGTTTACGTCTGAGAACCATACGTTCTTCATCCATTAGTTATAGTCAAGAGTCTGGAGCAGCAGGTATTTATGTTTAACTTTTTCAATAAAAGTTATAGTAAGTATTACTAGTATCTTCATTTTACCGGTGAGGCAAGTAACTTGTTCAGGATCACACAGAGACTAAATGGAGATGCTGGAATTCAAATACAGACAGTCTAATTCCAGAGTCCATTTTTCTTATTCTATATTCTATATAAGGTTAGACAATTAATTTTGCAAACTCATCTTAGAAAAAGTGCTACATACCTCCTTGCTGAACATCACTACAGTCACCTTTGAAGTACTCCCTATGGGAAGCTATACACCTATTCCCGTGCCTAGTTCACCATTCAAAATGAGTTGTTTGTAAAGTGCTGCCAACATGAGCTCATGGTGGCAAGTTCATTAACTTAATTGTCAGATTTTGGGTACAAGATAGCTCTGATGGCTATCCCAGAAAAAGAGTTTCAAAATTGTTTTGAAGGGTGGACTAGACTCTGGTGTCGGTGCATAGGGGAGTACTTTAAAGGTGGCTGTAATTACATTCAGCAATTAGGTATGTAGCACCTTTTCTAGGATGAGTTCAAAAAATTAATTGTCCAACTTCGTATTCTGAAATGAGGATGTTTACAATTAACATGCCACTAAAGCAGGTAGTATTAGCATTTCTTTAATTTGGTGTACTAGATATTATAAAAGTCAGCTTTATTCACTTATGCCCCAATGTTAAAAAATTTTTAACACAGATTTTACGTTTTTTGGATTGTTTAAATCATGAGGTAGGGATATTTTTAGTTTCTATATTCTAGTAATTATCATTTGTCTTGGTCTGGCTGCATAAAGTTAATCAGTTTGCTCAAAATTACTTGAATCATTAAAACACTAATTGTGAGCATTGACCAGTTCTTAAGTTAAAAAACACTTTTGGCCCTAAAAAGAGCACTAAAGGAAACCTAGTACACTAATAAAGCACAGGTAAAATTTGATTGTAAAACTTGTAGAAAGGAAAATGGAATACAGCGTAATGCTTATATGTAAGAAATTAGAACAAATACTTGATTCAGTGGCTTGCACTATTACAAATATTTTTCTTAACTATGTAGTTATAAAATATTGCTGGCTAGTAATAAGTTATAATTATTGGTTATTTAAATGATGCCAAAATTTAAAATCATTGTATAATTTGAGATAATTTACTCTGTGTCAGTGACTCCTAAAGTTATGTATTCACTTAATTTTAACTTGGCACCTTTGTTCATTGTAACTATATTATTATACAAGAAGCATACAACAGCATTTGAATAAATGAATAAAAATGTCAAAGATCAAATGAAAAACAGTCATGCGCAAAAGCAACAAATAGTTGCTTTAATTCTGAAACTTTTTTCATCATTGAAGTGTTTATAAATATATAACTTTTCCTTAACCTCTGATTCTTTGCAAGGCCCATCTGTCTCTTGTGTAAACTAAAATGCGAGGAAAAGGCTCCTTTTCTACAGATGTCTATATTATTTTTACAGTGTTTATAGTTGATGTTACTTAGAAGAGAGAAGTAAAATCATAGTGCTTTATACGTATATCTAGTACTTTAGATTAATATCAAATTGACACTCCTACTAGTGTTTATTCACTAAAGGAATAGTATATATGATATCTAGCATTTTAATTAAGTAGAGATGGTTAGAAACATTTGAACATGAAATGTCACTCTGAAAAGTTGGTGCTGTGGAGTAGGGACAAAGATAAACTTTATGTAGTTCAGTTTGCCTAGGGTTGCCCTCGGTTCTCTTCTCTGTCATTATGTTGTTGTTTGCTCTCATTGCTCTGCTACTGCGTTTGAAATGTTTACAATTTGAAATTTTAATGTAAAATATATTCCTTTTCTCAGAAGGGAATACAATAATACTTTATATACTAAAAATAGTAGGCTAAAGCTATCAGTTAACAAACTACATGTTAAAGTTTTTGGCAGTGCTATAGATTATCAACTAGAAATTGTTAGTTTTAGACCACTTTTATGTACTAAGCAGGTCTCTCTATTTTCCTGACAGCTGATGATATAAAGCCATGTCCACGATGTGCTGCTTATATAATTAAGATGAATGATGGGAGCTGCAATCACATGACATGTGCTGTCTGTGGTTGTGAGTTTTGTTGGTTGTGTATGAAAGAAATCTCAGATTTACATTATCTAAGGTAAGTTCATAGGAGGAACAATTTATATCTAAATATAATTTTATATTAAAAGACAAAACGACTTTTTTTGAAAAAGTGTTACCTAAGCATTTTTAAAGTTGGAATTTATAAGATACTTAAAGGGATCTGTTTTATTCTAGTTACATAAATTTAAAAGGAAACAAATCATTCTAGTCATTTGAGATTAATAGTCAAAAATAGGAAACATATTTCTTCATATTTGTTTTTGTTAAACTAGAAACCTAGTATTTAATACCTTATGTTCATGCTAGGTCATATATATTTCCATTTAATTTTTTCATAAAAATTTCCTCTTTGGGGCACAATGTGAATTTATAATATAATCAGATAACTGTATATCTAAAATAGGGATAATATAAGCATTTTTGCATTAATACACTCTTCAGAAAGGTTTTGAGGATAATGGAGGACTAGGGATAGATATTTGTCCTGAATCCCAGTTATCAATATCTTTTTAATATAATTTATGGTAGTTTTTACCATGGCTTTTGGCTTTTAATGCAGTCAGAATTCAAAGAAAGGAAAATAACTCCGAAATATAAGAAGTCTTTTTTTATAGTTACTATGTTACTGTATTATAGTAAGTAATTTGTTGTGAATGTTTTGTACAAGTTACTTTACATTATAATTTTTCCATTAGTCCATCAGGATGTACTTTTTGGGGGAAGAAACCCTGGAGCCGTAAGAAGAAAATACTGTGGCAACTGGGAACGCTTGTTGGTGCTCCTGTAGGAATTGCTTTAATAGCAGGCATTGCTATCCCTGCAATGATTATTGGCATTCCTGTATATGTGGGCCGAAAGGTAAAAATGCATAATTCCTTTTTAGTTCATTACCTTATTCTAAATCTTTAGGTTTAGGGTTCATGATTTTTGCTTTGTTTATGTTTTGAAAGACTAAGGTCATTTATACTGTTTTTTTCATGAGGTAATAAATTTTCAGTGTTTGGCAAGCTCATATGAATGCATAAAAAGTAGACTGACTTTAAAATTATCAGATTCCATCACCCTATATTTGACTCCCTCTCCCTAGAACTGACTCCGGGTGGTGAAAGCATAATGAAACACATAGGCAAGGTATTGTAGAATTGTACACCTGGAACCTATGTAATTTTTACTAGCCAGTGTCACCCCAATAAATTTAGCTATATTAATTGATTAGTTCAATGAAAAAATTATCTGAATCTGAAAACTTTAGTACAGGGGTGTCCTACCTTTTGGCTTCCATGGGCCACATTGGAAGAAGAATTATCTTGGGCCACACTTACAGTACACTAACACTATACATTTGTAGCTAACGAGCTAAAAAAAAAGTTCCATGTATAATTTTTGTAATGTTCTAAGAAAGCTTATGTATTTGTGTTGGGCCACATTCAAAGCCATCCTGGACTGCTTGCGGCCAATGTTGCCTTAGTGCATTTGTGTTATAAACCAACTTTGAAGTATAGAGTACTGAGGGATACACATCTGACATTTTTTTCTCATGAGTGTATATCCTCGTGAAGTCCAGTCGATAAAAAGTTAATAGGTAAATAACACGTGCCTTCGGGCAAAGAATAATTAGCCAGTTCCTGAAATATTTTTCCAACTTCAGTTCAAAGCATTTCCCCCACCCCCACCCCAGATTGCTGCTATTGGTAAATACGCTGATTTGTAGATGGTACAATCTTATGAAAATTCAAACACCAGTACCCACCACTGGTCCATGAGGGATAGATTATACTTCATTAGCTAAGCAAATAATTCTTTTTTGAAAGGTTAAAGGGATGATTTTATAAAGTGGCTAAAGTCTGCTGCTGTATAAATTAATAGAATCTCAAAATTGAGAAGTTACTTTAGAAATTATCTAATTTCTGTACCTAAGCAGAACAAAGTATAGGATTTTTAAAAGGTGGGGGTGAGGAAGTCAAATGTTTATTGAACCCTTACTGTGTGGTAGGTGTTTTATGCACTTTAACTCATTTTAACCTCACAGAATTTTGTGTGTTAGAATATTGAGGTTTAGGAAAGTATATGTAATTTATCTTCAGTTACACAGAAAGAAGCAGAGCTGGGATTTAAACCTAGATGCATACATTCTTTATGTAAGATCCCTGATAAATTTCAGTCTAACCATTTGGGAACTTTAGTGATGAGGAAGCCACCAGCTTATGATGCAGCCCATTCTGTTGCCAGGTTAGAAAATTTTTATATTGAGTCAGTATCAATTTCTCTTTAAATTGATTTATTTAATTCTAGTTCTGACTTTGGGGACCAAACTCAAGGCAAGGCTGATCTTCCATGTAACAGCCACATTTTTTAATATTCAACATATATTACTTTTATAACTGGAAAAATAACAATACATCCTATTTTTTAGAATTAGCTTTGGGACAGAAGACAAACATAGATATTTATGAGTCAAATGTTTATTTCAGAAGGTTAAATTGTTTAAAGTCCTCAAAATAGTAGTTGATTATAATAAATTTTCATGTAGTTACCCAAAGCCAGGTTTTGCTGAAAACAGAACTGTTTATTCGATACTTAGAAATAGAAGTAGAAGGGAAATAGAGACTGTTGTACTGCACACATCCACAAATAATTTATAGAGGAGAGATTATTTACCTCATTGTTCAAGTGTGAGGTGCAATTACAAGTCTTCTTTTTTCAAACATCTACTCAAAAGGTTGCAAGTTGATGAATTAATTTTCCATTGAAATGATGTTTCCTGTGGCATTTAGGGATACAAAACCAGCCCCGAAAAACCTATTAAGTTGATAAAGTACCTAAAAGCTGAGCCTTTATTTGCAATAACAAGTAGAAAATGTGGCATAAAATAGTAAAACAGAAAAATTAAATTTAACCAGAACTAGTGGGATGATATGATCCCTGTAGTTGAACATGATTGGTGCTTGAGGATGCAAAATTTTCTGGAAGACTCTTTTCTCCTTGCATCCTGCCTTTTGCGAGTCTACTGCATCAGTTTTTAGCTTCATTTTTTCTCTGCTCTGGTGCTAAATTTTTCAGGAATGGGAGTAGAAAGGAGCAGTTAGTTGCAGTACTGAAGGATAATGAGAGGTACAGTGCTGTCACTGCCTGCATGGACTGTTTAGGAAAATGTAGAGCATTCCCTGGAAACATAGAGTCAGTGCTTGGAAACAGGATTCTGACTAGGAAATAGAAATATTCTTTTTCCCATGCATACTTCGTCCACCTGCTCACCCCTGCTTTTTAATGGTATAATATATCCTACAAGACTCATTGTACTTTACTGCCTTCAAAATAATCACATAATAATAATACATTTTTTATTAAGCCTCGTCTATAATATTGTTTATAAGTCAAGTATTTTATTTTAGTGACTACCTATACTAACTTTTGAGGCTGTTTTGAATCTGTCTTGAAACAGAAGGGAAAATATACTTCATTAGCTTGAGCTCTTACAAAAAATGAAAACAAAGATATTTCCTGGAGTTCATATAATACCTCACAAGCCACTGTCATGGTGATATTAAACTCTGTTTTTTTAACACCTGTACAGTACAGAGATGCTAAGATCCAACTCCTGTCTCTGGCAGCATTGTTTATTCTCTCTTTTTTTTCTATCTCTACCCCTTACTTTGAGCTACATATTCAAGCCCAGGATTCTGAGTCATTTGGTAATACCTGTCTTCATAAAAATGGATCTGAGAAAAAAGTTTATTTTATTTAGTGATGTTTGCTTATTAGTACTGCTTTTTAAGGTGAGGTTGTGCTTTTACCATTTAGGAATTCTTATTTAGAAAGAAACCTGTAGAATGCTAAATTTCTCAAAAGCAATCCTATTAGTCAAACATCCAACTGATAACTGTGTTGGAAATAATATTTTTAATTCTTTCTTTTTTATTCAAAACATTATTGTAATATTCTTGAATAAGATGATAACAACTACTTTTTCTCAAAACTGTTTAAAAGTAAACACAAAGTAACATCTATTAAATCACTATGTTATGTAAACAAATTAATGCGGAGCAAATTTTGTGTAAGAATGTGGTTTAAGAACAGTAGCAATGTGTTTACTTTGAATTAGGACACTTACCTATGAAACTGTAAGAGAAATTAGTTTAAACTTCTAACCAGTGTAGATTTATTTCATTTAAATTAAGCATGTAATTTATTCTTTCTTTAACTCCCTACCCCCATTGTTATTTTTAATTCAAGATTCACAATCGATATGAAGGCAAAGACATTTCAAAGCACAAACGGAATTTGGCCATAGCAGGTGGTGTAACATTGTCTGTAATTGTGTCTCCAGTTGTAGCTGCAGTAACTGTAGGTAAGAAAATGATTTAAAATACCAATTACCCCAGATTTTGTAAAATTGAGTTTTGTGGAAGGAAGGACTTTATAAAACAAAACATTAGGGTGTTGAGGATAAAAGTTACTTTTTTTCTTTTTAATTTAAAAACGAATTAAGCTAAGCCTGCAGAAGGCCTCTCATTTAGTAACTGTATAACTGGTTATAAGTATTATAGATTCAAGCGTAGCCTTAGAATAGTTGGTAAATTACTAATGACTGATTCCTCCTCCCATCCTTGATTCAGTGTAGAACCCTGGCATTTGAAAAGATTTACATCTTTTTTTTTAAATTCATTTGTGTCACCTGAAAGGCTTGAACTTTTGAATTTGCTAGTGTCCCCCAATAGCTGGGTAAATCCACTGTTGGCAAGGGTTGTATAACCCTAGCACTTCTCTCCTGTACTTTCTCTCAAAAAGACTTTCTAAAACTTACGTTTCTGTGATTTATATTTTGGTTCATAATGACTAATTTATTTCCTCTTCAGGTATTGGTGTTCCTATTATGTTAGCTTATGTCTATGGCGTTGTTCCAATTTCTCTCTGTCGAAGTGGAGGTTGTGGAGTCTCAGCAGGCAATGGAAAAGGAGTCAGAATTGAATTTGATGATGAAAATGATATAAATGTTGGTGGAAATAACACAGCTGTGGGTAAGTCCATTAAAGAAAGGAAGAAAAAATATTTACATTAATAGTTTAAGTAGGGGAGGCTATAGACAACGTGCAAGTCAGAATTCCCATTGTCCTCCTTTTACTAGGCCTCATAGTGTCATCCAGAAGTACATCTGTGATATGCACTGCCAAGGAAAGGCCAGTGGATGAAAAAGGGTGGAATGGTTCTAGGTATCTCACCTCCACTGGAAATCTGTCCTAGAAATTCTAGACTTTTAATCTTAAATTACAAAACATTACAAATTTATAAGAAAGGGATATCATGAGAAATACAGTTAATGAAAGAAGAAATACAAATGGCGAATGAGTAGAAAATATCTTCAACCTAGTGTTATTCAAAGGAATACAAACTAGAACAATAACTGGAGAATGAAAAGGTTCTCATAGACTGCCAGTAGTGTAAGTTAATAAACCTTAAAACATGTGTGTTCTATATTCCAGCAGTTCTTGTTATGGAAATTTGTCTTAGGGGAATAATCCAGGAAAATATGCAAAGACAATATCTACTTTGTTACCTCCCATTCTCTCTTGAACTCACTTCAGTCAGATTTTGGTCCCTGCCACTCCAGAATTTCATCTCTACCACTTCATTGAAGCAGAGTTACCTGTGACCTCCATGGTACCAAGTATAGTGGTCAATTCTTAGTTTTTGTCTTTTTTTAAAGATTTTTATTAAAATATAGCTAACATACAATATTATATTGGTTTCAGATATATACCATAGTTATTCAATATTTATATACCTAAAGAAGTGGTCACCACGAGTGGGTTAGGGAGGGGAGAAAGGGGAGGGGGTGGGAGAGGAGGGGGGGAA